>PVIA01009535.1:0-60350 GCA_004024845.1 Tonatia bakeri
AGCAGCTGTGTGCACTGGCATTCAGCTACTTCTCTCACGCTGACGTCAGGGACGTTTCTTAGTCGTGGGTCCCAGAGATCACCAGTGTCCGCAGGGTGGTCAACTCTGAGCACCTCGGTTGCTTGGGGCAGCTTTCTAGAGGGCGGATGCGCCCCTCCGCTGGATTCTCTGGAGTGTCAGAGATGACGCCTCTCTTCCTCCCACCCACCACGACCTCCAGGGATCCAGGAGTCTGCGCAAACTGACCCTGCAGGTTCACCGAGGGGGAAACGGAGGCACTGAGAAACAGCCGTTCAGTGACCGGCTGGGACCAGAACCGAACACGTAGGTCGGGAAAAGCACCTCTGTTTATTTGCAGCGGCCTGGCGGTTTGGCCCCCATCTGCCCACAGATTTTGGCAGCAGGGCAGCCTCCGAGAAAGGAGCCACGGCTGGGATGGTCGGGGCTACAGACGCTGAAAGCAAGACCTCCTTTCGGGCGAGTCCGCGAAGTGCCGGGCTCCAAGGCCTCGGTGCGCCCTCTGCTGGCAGAGTCCAGCACTACAGACCCTCTGTGCCTCTGCGCAAACACCCCAATCAGCCGGAAGCTCCTACCTATCCTACCAGAGCGGCGACCCACCTGGACCCGAGCCCCTCCCTGGTAAGTTTTAGCTGCATGACCTTGGGCAAGCTGACCTCTCAGAGCCCTACCTGTGAAGTAGGGATAATGGTGCTTACCTTTCAGGGTCGGTGAGAGGATTACACAGGAGACCATACGGAAAGCACCCAGCACAGGGCGGGTGTTTTTTTAATGGCAGCTGTTATTTTTAATGCCGGTCTCGCATGTTGGCTGTGAAAGAGACAGGGTCTGAGAAGGCTCCTTACAAAGGTAAAATGACAGCCAGCGTTGGTACAAGGCAGCTAGTGCGCTAATAATACTTCGGAGGTGGTGGGCCCTCTGGGGGCTGTCAGGAGCCATCCTCTGTTTTGGTATGGACGCAGGCCTGCTTTCCTTTTTCTCCTGCTATCTACTGCTTACCCTGTGGGTGGAAGCTGCGGGGGGTGGGGAGGTGCATAGCTCCAGCAGGGCAGGCACAACTGCCTCTCACCTCCTGGGTCCTGGGGAGGGTTTGAAGACCAGCCTTCCAGCTGTTAGAGAAGGGCAGCTGTCTGTTGCTAATCATTTGGATTTGGCTTTTAACAGACCGTCAAGCTCTGTTGTGAAAGACAAGTGAAGGAGCTTTTTTTTTTTTGTGGAGAGCCAAGAGGTGTAGGGTGGGACCCCAGGAGAAAACTAGGGGAGGAGGAGTAGCAAACGCAGTGCTGGGTTTAAGGACAGATCTGGAGCCTCTCTGTGAGTCAGGAAGAGGTGGGTGGTGAGTGGATGGTGGGGAGAATCAGTGAGGACACTGCCAGCGCCATCACCAGCCCATGGCCACGGCTGAGCCTGTCCCACAGCCTGTGCCCAAGACCCTGTCGTTGGAGCACCCAGCCTGCACCCAGGATGGGATGTTTGCTCTGTCTCCACCTGTTCCCTGGACCCCTAGAACCCTAAAGCAAGCCCCTGGATGTGGAGGGAGTTGTGGAGGGGGTTCCCACACTTGCACTTGGGAGGAGGGCTGAGGTAAGCACAGGGAGCCTCCTTACATACGGGTCTTCTGGAGGGTCCTATTCAAGGACTGAGTCCCCTGGGAGGAAGGGGTCATGTCTTCATCTGAACGGCTCAGCAAGGCAGCCCCAAGCCAGGGGGGCCCTGAAACATGTGGAGAGACAGCCAGATAAGGCTGTGAGAGTGGGGAGGGAGAGAAGGAAGAAGACTTGGGCGGAAGGGAAGAGAGGGAGGGCAGATATTTATGGTAATTCTTGGAGGGTCGGGGTGAGGCCAAGTCAACCTGAGACTCCTTGACAGTTTACCTGGCTGTCTGGGTGGGCAGATGGGGCTGCACCTGAGCAGCCATCTCTGCGTTCCTCTGCCTTATGGAAGGAAGAGACTGGCTGATGGCGGGAGACGCTGCAGAGGGAGGAAAGGCAGCATGGGACCGCTGGCCTGCGTATTAATATGATTTAGGAGAGTCACAGGTCACCCGCTCACGACTGGGAGCCACCCCGGAGTGAAGGTCTGCAGCTATTTCTAGACAAAACTGTATGATGAGACGAAACGGCACAACTCCTGACCATTAAGTCATGAAGGCCACGGCCATTGTAAATCTCAGTGTCTGCGGCCCTCGCTGTCCCCTAAGAGGCACACTCCGGCTGGTGCCAGCTGCCCTGGGGAGGCCCTCATCCTGGCAGTGCCTCTGAGGACGGGGCAGGCCTCCCCACCAAGGACGATGAGGGGGCCCAAAAGCCACCCTGAACCTTCACTGAGTTTCCTGGGCGACCCAGTCCTTCCCCATCTGTATCATATCTGACCATTTGGGGCAGATACATTTACCTTCCTGAATCATGACGTCCTTACCTTAGACTGTGAGCAATAATAGCTCCCTGGCCAGGTTGTTCACGAGGATAAAACAGAACAGTAAGTACAGAATGCATCCTGGTACAAATGTGCCTTGTGTCCTTTTCTTGCAAAGCCAGTTCTGTCCCCTCTTCCTCCAGTGTCTTACCCCTATTGTCTCCGTGGCTAATTCCTACCCATCCTCAAGGGCCTCTTCCTCAGGGGGTCTTCCTGACTCACCCAGATACAGCTGGTCTCCTGTTTCCTGCTGTGACTGCACATAGGTCCCTTGGGCATGGTGGCTTCAAGACTGAGAGGCAAGGTGTCTCTGAAGGGTGGAAACAACTGTGTTTGTTTTGTGTTTGAGGAACCAGGCAAGGGAGATGGGGGTTAAAGAAGGCAGTGGTAGGAGGCAATCTCAGACTGAGAGATTTGGAATTAGGGGAGATGGGATTATTGGAGTTGGGGATATAGCTCTTCACCCAGGCCTGCAGATAGAAGACCCTGCCTGGTCCATTGCAGATACTAGGCCTGCAATTCTACCCTTGGCCACCAGGTGTCAGTGGTGTCCTTGGGGCAGCTATATTGAGAGAAGGAGCCCAGGAAACAGCATGGCTTTTTTAAAAATTCAGGTCTCACCCACTCCCATATAAAGTTAGAGCTGCAGTTCTTGCTTCTCCAGCCCTGCCACACCTTGTGAAGATGTTCATGGGTGTCCCACTGCCCTGAGAATCTGCGTCAGGACCGTGCACAGCTCTGGAGCTGGCTGCTCCTGCAGTCAGGAAAGCCAGTCTCGAGGCAAATGAGTGGGAGTGACACCACTTAAATTGGCCCTAATTTTTAAAAAGTCCCATCATTCACAGGCCTTGCTGCTTTAAAACTAGGACTATGATAACTCCGACATGCTGCAAGGCGATGTGTGTTGACATGGGATTCGAGAAGCTCTGAGGTAGGAATGCTGAGAACATTGTCCTCTGGGGACAAGCAAGCGTGTTTCCAGCCGGGGGAGCTGTCAGTGTCAGCTCTTCCCGGCTTTCTTTTCAGAGCGGCAGCAGAGCTCAGTGGTTAGAGGCACAGCCCCAGATCCAGGCTGCCTGGGACCAGCGCCTGCCTGTCTCTACCACTTACCAGCTCTGAGAACTTGGGCGAGACTTACCCTGTCTTTGCCTTAGTTTCCGCATCTGTGACGTGGGAATCGTAACAGTCCTACCTCCGAGGACTGTTGGGAACATTAAATGAGTTAACACAATATCCGGTGCTGAATCAGTAGCTAGCGCACATGGAGAGGGCTGCCCAAGCATTCACTGGCTCGTCGGTTTTAGAAAGGGCCCCAACCCACCCACCTTATTGTTCACTTGCGTTGGATACTAGGGTCAAAGGTGTGTGGTTTTGTTTAGATCAGGCATGGAGAGATGGGTGGGAAGGGACTGGTCAAAACAGACCTCCCATCCAAACAGAGAGGGCTGGCCTCGTGGGTGGCCCTGCAGGAACACAGGGCCCGGCCTTGGAAAGCCCTGGCACTTAGTTGAATAGGACGCTGCCTGCTGTGGCCATCTTGATATTCTTGATAACGTATGAAGAAGGGATCCTGCATTTTCATTTTGTACTGGGCCCACAAATAATGCAGCAGTTCCCATCAGCAGATTCTTCTGGAGGCAGAAGGCCCCCTGCCTTCCTCTTCTCCTGCTCACGCCAGTTCCCTTCTCCTACCCCGGGCAGGCCCTCCGCCCAGGAAATTTGCCCCGGACTGAATGTTTGACCTCCTCCAACATTTTGATGGAAGACTTCAGCTTATAGCAATGTTGAAAGAATCGTAGACACCGTACACCTGCCACCCAGAACATTTCCTACCAAGAAATGGTTTTCTACCAAGAATATTCCCTGTGCTTGCCTCATCACAGGTCCGTGGGCAAGCTTTTGCCACCTTATCTTGTGTTCATTTTGGTCTCTGTCCTTAGCTACTGGACTCTCATCTCTTGCTGACAGCTCTAAAGCATCCAGCCCTCCTGTCTGGACTGAGAAAGGTCTCCCAGGCTTTCGGGTCAGACGGTGGCCTGTAGGAAGAGGCATGGTGGGGGAGGTGGGGGAGGCTACCGGGGAAATGCTGGGGAGAGAGTGCCAGTGGTCCTATGGCATGGAGGTCAGGACAGGTTAGGGTGCATTCTAGAAAAACAAGGGAGATGTCATCCTGGAGTTCGTGGACTGAGATTCCTACTCATAACCACAGTTCTTATAAGTTCACCAAGCAGTTTCTTAACATGGCCTTCCAGCCCTGGCCAGCGTGGCTCAGTTGGCTGTGTGTTCTCCCACAAGGCTAAAGGTCTCTGGTTCGATTCCTGGTCAGGACACGACACGTGCCTGGGTTGCAGCCGCGTCTCCCCACGGACGTGCAAGAGGCAGCCAACTGATGTTCCTCTCACATGTCAATGTTTCTCTCCCTCTCTTTCTCCTTGCCTTCCCCTCTCTCTAAAAATAAGTAAAATAAAATCTTTTTTTAAAAAGACGGTCTTCCAAGCATTCTTTACAAATGGGGTCCAGTGGGTAGACCCCCAGTAGCCCTGTGAGGGGGATGGAGGGAGATTCTGCTTTGCAGCTGGGACACTGAGCCTCAGAGGTGCCCTCACTTCCCTGGCTGAGGTCCCCGCGCCCCAAGAGGCAGAGCCCGGAGCCACAGCCAGCTCCTCAGACCCCCAAGAACAGTCCTCTGTCTTTTGATCCTGGAGGGGCGGGGGAGGGCATCAGTGTCACATTCCCCTGGGTAATTTGAGGGGAAAAACCCAAAGGAGGAAAAAAGAGGGCAGCTGGGCTGTGATTTAGCTCCGAGAGTGTGGCTGGGCCTGGAGCGATCACATTTCAAAGGGTTAGAACTCCTTTCTCTGCCTTTGCAGCCTAGAGCTCCGAGTTTCTCCCTGCCCCTCCCAGCGTCCCCGCCCCCTCCCAAGTGCCGCTGGCTGGTGACACCTGTATTATTGCTAAGGGTTAAAAAGCCCCCGAATCAATAAAATCCAGTAATGAGTGTTGGTACCGTGGAGGCTACAGATAAACCCCTTCTACTCGGTGAGTTCAATCCCATAAAACAGCTCTCCCCTTTCGATCCTGGCATTCATTTGATAGAAAATGTGGAAAAATTTTTAAAAGGTGACTTACTAATTGCCTGTAAAATAAAAGGCAGATGGAAGCTTTATTACAGTTGAAGGAAGTCAGGAATATTAAGGTAAAGTGTCAAATAACAATTGATTTTCCTCAGACATAAAGGGGCGATTTATGGCTTCCTAGTTGCTACAAATGAGAAATTATTTGAAGTTCTAAAAAGTACGAGCAGAAATAAAGATTAAATAGAAGATGAAATCATAGGGATTTCTCTGGGAGGTGACTTCAATGCCCCTGGGGGCTAGAACTCATGTGGCAGGGGCCCAGGCTGTGGGGGCTTGGCTTGGCAGCCTCAAGATGTAGCTGTGAGGTGTCTCCAAGGAGCATCCGAGAACCAGGGCACGGGGATAGGGTTAGAGACAGTGGTTAGGGGCAACTCCAGATTTGGGGGACCTGGGGCCCAGGGAGATGAGTGCCTGGAGCTGGGAATATAGTCCCTGCTCCCAGCTAGCGGATATGGGGGGACCCAGGGAAGGAAAGGGTGAGGTGTCTTCCCTGGGGCCTCGATGGCCCTCTTCCGGCCAAGTGGGGCCCGTCCTCGCTGGTCCCTGGACAGCAGGATTGCCTGCCCCCCTCCAGGCTGCGGCACTGCCCAGGGACCTGCAGTGACTTCGCCAGGGCTGGGCTGACTCAGGTTCCGCAGTGACAGCCAAACAGGACTCGCTTCTTGGGCACGGGAACCCGTGCTGGGGCTTAATCTTAGCCTGGGGTCTCCAGGGAGCTGACCTGAGACAAGGACGCAAGGGCCAGCTGTTGGTTTGAGAGCTGCCCACCCAAACTCCAGGAGGAGCGGGGAAGTGGGGCAGGGAAGGCCGTTTGCAAAGGGTGTGACCCGTGGCACCTGGCGCTTGTACTTGCTGGGGACTGGGGGCGGGTATCGGAGCGGGGGTGTGGGAGCCACACCTCCAAGTGGCCCTGCCTGAAGGATGAGGCAGCCAGGGTGTTAAAACACCAATTCCGTTCTGTCATTGGCGAGCCTGCTGAGTGGGGTGGGGGATTGGGTCTCTGGCCCTTGGATGACAGTCAGATATTTGGTGACAGGCCCCAGGGGACACAGGCAGAGTACCCACAGCCTCGCCCTCTGTGCTTTAGGTATTTACATTAACTCTCATGATTTGTCACGTGTGTATCAGGGCCCCCCCCCCCCCACACACACTTTATGGGAGACATGCTGCGGCTTGGAGAGGTTAAATAGCTCCCAGCTGACCTCAGAGGGCTCAGCCAGGAGCTCTGGCCTCCCAGCCCTTTCCACTCCGTAATCTCTGTGCAGTCGGGTGGACCCCCGGCGCGTGTCCAACTGCAGGTTCCTGGGCCCACCCTTGGGACTCGGCCCTGGCCAGGGGGCATTTATGGGGTGTCAGGAATATGCCCTTTTAATAAGCCGCCAGCCAGGCTGGGCAGGCTGTTCCTGACCTCTTTTTCACAACTTTCCGCCCTCCCTCCTCCCGCCAGCTGGGTCTGCCTCCCAGCTGCCCCTCCCCAGGAGCTTTCTGTGCCTCATCTCCATCCTGAGGCACCAGGGGTGGAGAGAGGAACCCAGACCGGAGCAGGCCCTGACAAGGCCTGGAGATGGGATGGTTCCCTCTTGGGTTCCAAGGCCACAAGGGCTGGTGGGGATGACGGCTGAGAACAGGAGCGGTTGCCGGGGAAATGCCTCAGACAAGGTCACGGCCTCCTTAGCTTCTCAGAGGTAAGAAAATCCCTGAGGGGAGCGGGTGGGAGAGGGGAGGGCGTAGTAGTAACCCTGGCGAGGGGAGTGACTGCCCCTCCCAAGACCGAGGTGGGTCAGGCCGCAGGGAAGCTGCAGAGGAGGGAACAAGGAACAGGGCGGAGACTGTTACTGCCACCACCACTGGCCCCTGGCCTCCGGACAGGAGGAGACCCTGGGCGGACGCCAGGGGCGACGTGGGGTGGCCCGGGGACGGGGCCCCTCTCTCACGGTTTGCAGACGCGGGCAGTGCAGTCGGCGGTGACGAAGCTTCTCGCCAACACTCTGTCGCTTTCCTCTTGCTGCTGTGACAAACCACGGGTCGGCGTCTTCGAGCGGCATAAACATCTTCCAGTTTGAAGGAGAGCGGCCCCCACATCAAGGGGTCAGCCGGGCTGCCTTCCTCCTGGAGGCTCTGAGGGAGAGTATGTCTCCTTGCTCCCCTCCCGCACCCCTGCCAGCTTCTAGAAGCCTCCACAGTCCCCGGCTCAGGGCCCCACGTCACTCAGGCCTCCGTTCGGTCTCCCCCGACCCCTGACTCCTCGGCTTCCCTCCCCTTTTCCTTCCTAAGGACCCTTCTGATTCTGTGGGGCCCACCAAGCATAATCTCCCCATCTCCGTATCCTTCACACCATCACACTGGGGAGTCTCTTTTGCCGGGTAAGGCAACAGAGTCACACTGGGGTGATCAGGGGACCAGGGTGTGGGCATCTCTGGGGGGGGCAGGAAAAGGGGCCTGGGGGATTTGTGTCACACCAACCACAGCCGTCTCGGTGACTGAGGGTTTACCCACCTGGGCAGTGAATGTCAGCCCCTCCAGCCCCTTGCATCTGAATTTCTTAGTTGGGGGCAGCCGGGGGGAGGGGGGAGGGCTGCCTTAATTCCGAGCCTCACAGAGTCCCACAGTGGTGTGTATGTGTGTGTGTGTGTGATTTTCTACATTTGGATGTGGGCCTAATCCAATAAATGCTTAGGAGATTTCTATAGAATAGATTAATTTCACTAGAAAAAAACTATAATTGGTTGATGTTAAGGCTACTGCCCTGACGAATCTGCCTTGGCCATATATCTGAGAGAGTAAAGACCCGACCCACTCGCACATAAATATGCCATCTTCCCCCCCGCCGAGGGCCCCGGCGGAACACTCCAGGGAGGGTCCCCTCGGTGATTTATTCTTCATTAATAAGCTCTATGCTATATTAGGATCAGATTTACGGCTCTGTCTTTCCAATATTTCTGACATATCATCTGCAAAGAATTACAAATGAAATCTTGAAACTTTGCCACTTCTTCCTGCTGGTGCCTGGGCACTGTGTGGCCAGGGGGAGCGGGCGGAATGGGGGAGTCCCGAGGCGTGGGGCGCAGAGGCGTGTTTCTGGTGGGAAGGAACGTTGAGCTTGACTTTGGGTGGCCTGAGGTTTGCAAGGAGCTCAGAACATGAGCGGTTCAGATCGAAAAGCTGTGGACTGCAACCACAGCGACATTGGGGGACCGGTGACATTCCTTAGAAGCTCTTCCAGTTGAAGGAGATCAGGGCCATGAGGGTGCAGGATGATGGGAAGAATCAGTGAGGAAAGTGCTTTCAACACTGCCCACCACGGTGTGGGCTCTGTCGTTGCTGCCATTTGAAGGACTCACCGAGGCAGTGGGCGGGAGAGTTGGGGAAACCTGTGAGGTGCCAATGAGTGACAAATATCCCCACCCCCGACCAGTGGGGGCTGAGAAAAAGGACGAATCCAAGGGAAACGCTGGGACCAGGAGACAGGCCTTGTGTGGACGATGAAGGTGACAGTCACCAATTATAGAGCTAGAGAAGGGACAGGAGTAGCAGCCCTTTACTGACGCCTGCTGGGTGCCAGAGTAGTGCTGGACAGGTTCCTAACAGGTGGGGAAACTGAGGCAGAGAGCGGTTAAGTAATTGGCCCAAGATCAACTGGTCAGTCGGTGGCAGAGTCTGGATTTGAACCCGGGCAGCCGAACTCCAAAGTCTTTCTATTAAAACCAGGTTGCCCAACTTCACCTGGGAGTGCACTACCGTCCGACATTCTTAGACCCCTTCCTCCAAGGTTCGGAGCCAGTGGGCCTAGGGTCCTTTGCCTGTGTCTGCTGCACCCGTTAGTGATGCTTCATTACGACTCGAGTTCAAATGCCGCGTGGGCGAGAGCTCGTCTCTGGCAGTGAAGCAGCCACACACAACCAAGTCCAGACACGAACGGCAGTGGTGCCAGTAATAGCTGACATTTAACAAGTGTGCACAGGGCCAGGCTCTGGGTGGGGGAGCGTTTCCTGCACCCGATGCCAGTGAACTCTCACCATGACCCGGGAGGATGTGCGTGAGCCTCCCTGTCCAGAGGGAGACTAAGACACAGAGAAGTTGCCTGACTTGCCCAGGGTGACGCAGCTTGGGAGACCTGAGACCGAATCCATTTTGTCCTGGGGCTGAGCGCCCCTTGGCATTCCACTCTACCCCATTTCCCAGGGGGTGTGTGGCCTGGTTGGCCGCTGCCCAGCTGGAGAGTGAGATTTCTCAGCTTTAGGAAGCCCGTGTTCTGTAGAAACACACCCAGAACTGTGTGCAGGCTACGGAGGTTTTCAAATGTGTCCGCACTAAATATCTGTCCTCCAAGTACCTCTCCCCACACTCTCGTCACTCAGGGTGGACCAGGAAGCTGTCCCTCGCCAGGTCCTGGTGGGGAAGGTGAAGGGGTCAGAGTCTCTGCCCTCAGGAGCCCTACAGATGCAGTGCCTGGTGCTCGCTCACTCGAGGCCCTGTGCCTCCGCACCACTGACATTTTGGATTGGACCATTCTTACTGTGGGGGGTCTGCCCTGTGCATTGTAGGACATGCAACCTCGTCCCTGGCCTCTGCTCACGAGAAGTCAGCACCCCCACTGTGACAACCAGGGATGTTTGCAGCCATTGCCAAATGCTCCCAGGAGGCAACAGTGACCCCCATGGAGAACCCCTGCCTTAAAGAGAGAGAGAGAGAGAAAATCCTTTGTATCCTCTACCCTGGACTAAATTTTATTGACATTGTTTTAAAATGACTGATTCCATTTCCATATTAACATTTTTTTTCTACCAGCTATCATTTTATTTCCTGATAAAGCACAAATCAAAGGTACGGGACAGCTATATTTCCTTTTGTAAAAAATGCCTCATGGATTTAGTTTTGCCGGCTGCCTGGAAAGTTCTGGTGGCTCCGACAGAAGGGAAAGACCAGTTGGAGATGCTACAGTTAAGTTCTGACCAGCGCAGGTCCCTCCCCCCCAAAAGAAGCCACCTCTACTTGGGGTTCTCAGCTAGGCTGGACTTAAAAGACAGATTCTCCCCTTCCTCTTCCTGAGTTCTGGTTCTCTAGGTCTGGGGTAAGGCTCTCGAGCCTTTGTGTTTTAAATCTCTATAAATAATTTAGATAGCTGTCCTAGTCTATACTATTTATAATACATTTCTCCCCATTCTTCATTGTCCTCTAGAGCTTCCTTGGGGAAATGAAGCCTAAAATTCTACAACTGGCCACTAGATGTCGCTTTTCAGCCACAGTTCCTGGCTGGTGGACTCGCAGGAAACTAGGTGTCTTGTGCAGAGAAATATGGCCACAGCTGATGGGCCAAGACCAGGGCATCCTGGCTCATTCTCGAAGTACAGCCTCTTTATGGATGTGAACGGTCCCTGCTCCCTGCCTGGCCCTGCCTCAAACAAGGCCTCTTGGCAGGCAGGAGCTGGGAGCCACCAGCTGAGTTATTGCTAGTTCCTACAGTGCTTGGAGCCACCCAAAGCAGAATTACTAGAGCAGAAAGGGACTTCAGAACATCTCATGTGGTGGGTTTCAAGCTTTTTAAAAACCGGTGTGGTCTTGGACAACTTATCAACTCTCCCTGCCTCGGTTTCTTCATCTGTGAAATGGTATAAAAATATATCTTGTGCATATGGTTGCTATGAGGACAAAGAGAGTGAATAAGTGTAAAGAACATGTTAATATCCTCTATAAATGGGAGCATTTGTTGTCGTAATGGCTTCACATGTGGATAAACCGAGGCCCTTCGAATGGAAGTGACATGCTCACAGTCACAGAGTGGGATGGTACAGGATCTGGGTTCCTTCTCAGAACCCCCGACTCCCAGCCCACCACCGTTTTCACTGCTCTGATTCTCACTTCAGAAAAAAGCCAAATCCCTGAAGATAGCACAAAGAATAGTAAAAAATGGCTTTACAAAAAAGCTACTTACATTATTTACATTTATATATTTATATTTCGAGAGAGGGGAAGGGAAGGAGGAAGAGAAGGAGAGAAACATTGATGCATGAGAGATACATCGATGGGTTGCCTCTGGAGCGCCCCCTACTTGGGACCTGGCCCACAACCCAGGCATGTGCCCTGACTGGGAATTGAACCAGCAACCCATCGGTTCACAGGCCAGCACTCAATCCACTGGGCCACACCAGCCAGGACCAGAAAGACGACTTCTTAATCTGTGAGCTCTCCCTGAAGTGGGGAGAAGCCTGACCCTGGCTTGTGGGTGGAGCAGTGAGTTCCCCTGCAGGCTTCCCCTGGCTCATGGGCGAGGATGAGTCCAGCTCTGGGGCCCTGAGGAGAAAACAATGGCTGTGCCTCCCAGGAGTCCAGGGAGGATCAGACCAGAACTTTAGGAAGATCCAGGGCCCCCTCCATGTCAACACTCAGTGGGGCCATGGGACCCTCCTGCATCCCCACGAGAGGTGCCCCTTCCCAGGGTGCTGGGAGTCCAAGGCGTGGTTGGCACTAAACTGGGAACCAAGGGACGTTGACCTGAATCTAGTTCAGAAGCAACTTTCTGTCTGGTTTTTGTCACATCGCCTCCTCATTTGCACACTGGGGAAGCTGG
The DNA here is from genome assembly GCA_004024845.1 of Tonatia bakeri. NCBI lineage: Eukaryota > Metazoa > Chordata > Mammalia > Chiroptera > Phyllostomidae > Tonatia > Tonatia bakeri. Next base: position 12,139 of record PVIA01009535.1, read on the forward strand.
ATGGAATTATTTGGCCCTCACAATCCTTATGTGCTCACCAGGTCCTTGCTGGTTTAGCTAGTGCAGTCCAAGAAAGGGTTAAGCAGGGGCAGCCCCCTCCCAGGGGTAGCAGCCTCTCTCCTTCTTGGGACAGGAAGGTCAGAGGTGAGGCCAATACAGGAGGTGGCCTCTCTCAGTGGAAATGATAATATTTACTTCTCGGGCCCACGTTTGTCCCCTCGCCCTGACACAGGGCCTGCAGCGCCCCCGTGAAGACGCCGGTGAGGAGCAGGACGGCGGCTCAGGCCCGCTCTGAAATGGATATGCCGGCTGCACCCCCTCATGGCTGGTCTCATTTGCCTTCTTCATTTTTAGACACATTCCAAACTTTTCAGCAAATTACAGTGTTTGCCAACTGGCCGTCTGGAGCCCAGGAGAGATGCTATTTATAGCGGTGCTGGGACGCTGCCACTCCAGAGCAGCCTGCACGAAATTGGGCCGGAGGAGCTGGGAGCGGTGTCCTGTGCCCTGGGGAGAAGTTGGCACTCCTGGAGCAGGGTGGCAAAGCTGGGCAGCTCACGGCAAAAGCTGCCGGCACACGCCCACTCCTGGGCCCTGGGGTCTGCCCTCCATGGCCTGCATGTTGAGGGGGGCTCCTTGGAGGTTCCTGAGAGCCCCCCAGAGAGACAGCAATACTGACATGGCCACTGGCCAGAGTCAAGGTTAAGATCACCATAGATCAGTGCCTGTTCACACTGACCGCTGCCCCATTTCCCTTCCTTCATCACTCACTCACTCACTCACTCACTCACTCACTCACTCACTCGTTTTCCGTGTTCGAGTGCTGGCTCCGGGACCACCTGGGGGTGTCCTGGGGGTGCGAAGTCACCTCTGTGAGCCTTGCTTTTCCCATCTGTGCAGAGGGTGGACCGGAACTCAGAGGTTCCTTCTAGCCATATGTGCAGGACCCGTCGGGAGTCTAATACACAGCAGGTGCATAATAGATGCGTCTGTGTTCCTGCCTGCCCAGCACCAGGCACTCGGGCACCCAGAGAAGACACAAGGACAAATGTGGTCCTCGTCCTCGAGTGGCTCCAGACCCAGTGCAGGAGGTGGCACGCAGACTGGACCTTTGCCCCGGAAAGCAGCACACTGTCATATCTGTGCCTGTGTCACAGTTCACAAAGGGTTTTTGTGGCACTTGCTGCCCCCTATGAAGTGTGACGGCGCCCCTTCTCATGGGGAAATGCAGCGTCTCGGAGAGGCTGCACCATGCAGCCAGTGAGTAAGGGCTTCCCAGTGTCTAGTCAGGGCTCTGCATTCTGACAGGCCCCCTTGGGCTTCCCTGACTCAGTCTCCCCACTGTGGGGCTCCCCAATTTTCATCAAGAACTCGGTTCTCTTACATTCTGTCTTCTCTCTTCCCCATCCCTGGAAGAATTTTCCACTCTCGGAAAAGGCTTCGATTCCATTGTTTGAGGAGCCGCTCACGCCTGGAGTGCTGTGGGGTCCCCAGGGCCAGCCTCCTCTGCTGCTGGGGAAACTGAGGTTCACGCCTGCTCTTTGGCAGGAAGAGGGCGTGGAGGCCAGCAGCTGAAGACACTTTTTTTTTTTTAAGGAAAGGGTGCACACATTACTTTTACAAATTTTAAAAAAAGGATATCTTTATCTAAAAGAATAATCAGACACAAAGCAAGATATATTTATATGCCTAACAACAGCCCATTGGCAGGAGAGGCACCGGCCACTGAGGCCCTGAGTGGCCCGACCTGGAGGGAGGGGCAGGAAGGAGCGTGGGGGGAGGGTTGAGGTGCCCCAGGTGGCACTGGGGACTGTAGACTGTGTAAGGACAGATTTCTGCTGGGCGTCCCCTGCCCCTTAGTACCATGGACAGTGCCTTGCACACAGTAGGTCCTCAGTAAACACCTGTTGATCACTAGGTGAGGCAAAGGCATAGATGCAAAGTGTGCTTGAGGCCAGGGGAGGGGAGTGGGGGTCCCACTAGGGCTGCAGGGGAGGGTGGACCTGGGGGCAAAGGTAAACTGAGGCCCAATCAGAGGAGCATTTCAGTGCCAGCCCAGGAGGGGCTTCCTCCTCCCACTGGGAAGAGGGGCAGCCCCAGGCAGGGGCCCAGGAGTGACATCTGAAATCAGCATTTTAGAAAAATGCAGCCGGTAGCCCAGTCGGTGCCAAACTGCGGACTGGAGCGGACTCTGGGAGGGGCCTCTGCAGCTCCTGGGTTTCAGACAGGCCTCGGAGAGCCCCTTCCCCAGTGATGGGCGCCTCTTAGGTCAAGGCAGTGTGAGAGAGCCACAGGCCACCAGGGGGACATGTCTAGACAGTGACGTAATGCCCAGGGTCCCAGGGGCAGGGAGGGGCTGGAGAGCTGGGAGCCTTCCTCACCTTGAGAGAAGAGATGGGGCTCACTGGGAGGAGCAGAAAGGTGAGGGCTGGATGTTGGAGAAGGTCCAGTCGGGGGCAGGTGGGCAGAGAAGGCAGTGGTGGGGGTGATGGAGAGGTGGGAGGGAAGTTCGGGTGGGAAAAGCCACAGAGGTGAGGTAGGGGCACCTCAAAGAAAAGCAGGAGAATGAGGACTGGGAAGGGCCCAGGACGTGGTGTGACTGTGGCTTACACTGGTTCTGTCCTTACAGACCCCAAACGTGGATGGGGGTCCTCCCCCAGGGACCCCTCCTGCCCCAGCTCTGCTTTTTCACATGTTCTCTGGCTCTTTCAGCAGGCAGCCAGAAACACGTAACACCAGACGAGGTAAATAAAACCCTGCATCCTTCCCACTGGGTCTGCCCCCAGCCCCCCTCCTGAGCTCTCTCCTGCCCCACCCACCAGCCCCTGGCTGGCTCCCTCTGCTCCAGTGACCCAGTCCTGCCCCTATACAAAGCTCATTCCTGCCCCGGGACCTTTGCACTCGCTGTTTCCTCTGCTTGCAATTCCCCACTGCAGATAACCACATTACTCACTCCCCTGCTTCTGTCAGGCCGCTGCCCCCTTATCAGACAGCCTTCCCCGCTGCCCTATCTGCAAGAGCACTCGCCACTCTCTTCCCCTCCCCCAGCTTCTGTCTGCCTGTTCCCATCGCCACCTGACATCATCCATTCACCAGCTGGCTGGTTTTTATTCCATCTCTGCCCATCTCAGTCAGCTATTGCTGAAACAATGCTGCATAACAAATCATCCCAACGCTCGGGCGTACAACAACAAGCATCCGTTCTTCTCATTTCTGAGCCTTCCAGGCCGCAGCTCGGGTGCAGGTCTGCTCCAGGTATTTCTTCCCGGGCACATTTCTCAGACAGAGTGGCAGGAACTTAAAAGCCATGGTGAACCTCACAGCATGTTCAAAGATGCCTATAACATGCTGCTAATGTTTTACCAGCCAAAGAAGTGTCAGGGCCGAGTTCGATGTCAGCGGAGTGGGGAGGAATACACACACCCCTATAACAGGTGTGGGTGGGGGCAGGTGGGGTGGGCAGAGGAGTGACAGTTTCCATAGCAATAGTCCGAACTGTCACACCACCCAGCAGCACGAAAACACCAGGAGGCTACAGCTGGGCTCTACCCAGCTGCGTCTCCAGCACCTAGAATGTTCTCCGTCCACAGCAAGGGTGCAGCAAGCGCTTGTTCAATGCACACGCAGGGGAGCCACTTAACATACGGACAACAAGGTCGTCTCTCTCCCACCAGCGTCTGTGCCGGAAAGGCTGGTCGTCTCCCCATCTCTCTGACACAGCTCTCCTGCCCCCACCTACCTGGGGACAGGGCCTGGGGATTGGGCGCTGCAACCGGAGGTGTGGGCGCCTCTTGTCTCCCTTGGGTTCCCGGTACCTTGGAGAACCTGTGTGCACCCCTTCCCCCCCGGCTCACCTGGACTTGCATCCCATGGGACCCTCTGGAAGAAGCTTCCAGGGCCCCACTTGTCATCCCACTTTGCCTTATTCTCTGCACTGATCACAACTTCTTCCCTCGTGCTCACCTGACTGTGGAGCCCTGGCCAGCAGTGGGGCAGCCGGGCCCTGGGGCTGGCTCCCTGAGACCCTGACCATTGAAGAGTCTGTCAGCCTGGACCGGAAAAAAGAAAAAAGCTTGTTATAAAGAGCGGTCTTGGACAACCAGTGGATTTGAGAATGGACTGTGCTACATATTACATCACAGTATTCTGTTGGCATTCGATTTCCTGGGTTGACTGGTCTCCTGAAGATACAGAAAAGAATTGGCTTGAAGTATTTAGGGGGAGTGGTCACGATCTCTGCAAATACTCAAATGGTCCAGCAGAATAAAAGAGTAAAAGTCATAATGTGTACATTATGATGTTAGATAAATGTATGTACAGCAAGAAAGAACTAAAGCAAACGTGGCAAAACGTGAGAATGGGTGGCTCAAGGTGACAGGCCTGTGGCAGTCGATAATATTATTGCAACTTTTCTGTAGGACTGGAAATTTTCAAAATAAGTTGAATAATAAAAACAAGAGCTGACAAGTGGGCCTTTTAAATACTCTCAGAGGGAGCTGCCCCCTCGTCTTCTGTCTCCTGGTTTTCTCTCACGCACCCCTCACCCCACTCACGGGCCAGCGTCCTGTTTGCTAAACATCTCAGCCATGAGCTCTTGCCCCGATTGCATCCATCACACACGTGCTCGCTACTCACCACAGGGCAATTTGTGACGGTCTGTGGCTTGCACTGAGAGGAGCACCATCCAAGTTCACCGCAGCCCGGAGCGGAGACCAGGGTTGGGGCCAGACACGGGGCTGTGGGGGTGGCACGGGCCCCCGGGCAGCTCTGCCACCTTCCTGTTTATCAGCCACGAGAGGCTGCAGAGGGCTACGGGCGCTGCTCCTGCCAGGTCGGCCGGCCAGCTCTGTGCAGCCAGAGCCGGAGGCGCCCTGACTCCTGGGAGCTGAAGCAGATACTTGGGCCAGCTCTGCTTCAAGCGCCTTATGTGCATAAATTCATTTAATCTGCACCAAAAGCCTGGGAACAGTTGTTGTTGTTGTTGTTGTTGTTGTTGTTGTTATTATACCCATTTTGTAGATGAGGAAACCAAGTCATGGAGAACTGTTAAGTAACCTCCTCAAAATCACCGGTAAGTGACAGAGTCGGGTCTGACTCGCTTGATCATTACGCCACATTGCTAAGTATGTTTCACTGACATCTCATGATTAAAAGTCATGAAAAGCAACACTTTCACTGCCGCCTGACTCACCTCCCTGAACCCTGTGTAAAAGCATCCATTAGCTCCTACTGCCAATTTATACAGTAGCAATCCTTAATCTGTACAAAGCCCTCTTTCTCTCTAGTTTCCCGTTTCCCTGGTCCCCCTTCTGGTTGCAGCGCTTTCCCCAACAGCAATACAAGCAGTTCAGGGGAAGCTGACTCCAGCTTGCAGCGCGTCAGACCAATCACGTGACCCAGGACTGGCCAATCAGGTCCTCCAATGCTCTGGCTATAGTGATTGGTTTAGGGAGGGACACATGACCCAGCAGAGCCAATGAGGATCTATTCTGGGACTTTTTTTTCTGAACTCTTGAGAAAAAAAATCTCCCCTAACCTCGAAATGGTTGAGAGAATGAATGTGATCTGGGAGTCGCTGGTAGCGATCATGCCGCTCCCCGCAAGTTCTGAATAGTTTTCGCCCCTACTTCCAAATAATTCCAAATCGTCATGTTTCCTGGTTCTTCCTCTCACCAATAACATCACAGCACTCGCAGGCTTACATGGTTTCTCAAACTCTTGGCGTTGAAAGCTGCCTGTTTCTTTGCAGCTTTCCTGGGCTGAGCAGCTTTCTAAAGCTGCTTGTGGGGAAACGCTCTGCCCGCCCTTGCTCCCTGGTGATTTCTCAGAGTACAAACTCCCTGCCTCGCTCTTCTCCCACAGGGGCAACGGAGGAGAGAGGCAGGTCGTGGCTCTAAATGCACAAGCTGCTGGTGGTGAAGCAGAGAAAACGCCAGCGTTGGGGCTGAAGACTCTGGTTAGATCCTCAGCGTTGTCCACCACGTTAGTTGACCTCTCAGGCTCGGTTGCCCCATCAGTGAAATGCGTACTGCTGAAGGTTACATGGGGTGTGGCCTTGGAAGTCTGGAGCACCATGCATCCTGATTGTCGCTTCAACAGAGATATAACTGGGTGTCTTCTTATCCAGGATGTCACTGAGGTTCCGGTCACTGGGAGGTCGGTGGCTGAGCGCAGGTCTGCGCCCACGCAGACGAGGTTGCCTCCTGTATCCGGGCGGCTTCTGCAGCCTTTGCTGACAGCATATAGACCCCCAATCAGAGCCTGCAGAATGCGTGGGTCGGTGAGAATTGGGTCAGAATACAAACGTATACGCTGTGTCCTTTCAGTTGTTGTTACTCGGCAGGACTAGTCTCACTACAGGACTATGGGGCAGAACCCAGAAATTCCGGCGTCCGAACTGATGGTGTTTTTGACTCCAAGTGACCTCATCAGGACTCTCTTGTCCGTGGGAGTGCGTGGAAAAGTCACGGGCCTGTGCGAGCTTTTGTTCAGCAATGGGAGATTACTCCCCTGGAGGAAAATTTTAAAAAAGGTGGGGGACCTAAGTAAAACTGCGTTTCTATGGAACTAGGAGCTGTGCTTGTTCGGTGTGCCAGTCACAGCTGCTGTCACGGAAGTCGTGTGTTAGGGTACCCAGAAGTCTAACATTGTATCCAGAAGGCCTCGGAGGGCATGGGAGCAGGAGGGGTCCGTTGGCTAAAAATGTGAATTAAACCCCAACAGCCTTCCCCGCCCATCAGCCCCGTTTCTAGGGACTCTGTCCCCGAATCTCACTGCTTTTCCTAGAGGCTGCTGGAAGTCGGAATCCACCCAAACCCCTCCCCCACACCCCAGTCGTGGGAAGGGGAGCTCCTGAGCAGCAAGCCGAGCCCCGTTCGGCCTGGACCCAGATTCCCATCTGTGGGGTGTTGTGGGCAGTGGCCGGCCAAAGAGTGGTAATTACTGTGAGGTGCCGGGTGCTCAGGAGGCCCCCAGACCCTCACCTCCCTGTGGGCATTGAACGGCCCCAGCCTTGGCTAAGATGGTGTCGGCAGGCGGCTGCCCACCCCGTGCTGGGTTCCCAGGCCCCTAGAGCCCCCTTGTAATAGGAGCCGTTTGCCCTATAACCAGTGGGTGACCGCGTTTTTAATCTTGGAGGCCCCTTGGATCTCAGCTGGGAAGTGGGATTTGTCAAATGGGGAGGGGAGAGCCTGTCTGGGAATCCAGAGGGCTTCTCAGGGGAAGGGGGTTGTCCTGGAGCAAAAGGTCTCAGTTCCAGACCAGTCCCTGCCATCCCTCCGGCCTCCCCCAGTCCCTGACAGACAACGGCTTTGCTCCCCGTCGTGTCACCTCCAGCACAGTTACACGTTAACAAAAGCCCGAATTCGAAAGCAGGATGGCTTAGTTTGCACTAACTTGGGGGCACATCAACTTGGGGTGCCTCTTTGGCACTCCTCCTCCCTCCTTTGAAACGTCCTCTCTGGCCCGCTGCCTGTCAGCGACTGTCCTGCAAAGGTCCCCTACCTGGCCACTGCAGAAGCTGCCTCCTGGCTGCCAGGAAGGGTAAGAAGAACCCTGGACCGAAACCTGCCTCCTCTCCATCACAACTTGCTGTGTGACCTTGGGCAAGTCACTTCCTCTCTCTGGGCCTCAGCTTCAGTAGGGGGACAAACTCAGAACTTCTCGAAGACCCAGTTCTTGAGACATGTGACCCCATACAACCCTTGCCAATGACCCTGTGACATGTCTTCTTTTCTCATTTTTCAGAGCGGAAGACGCTGCCTGGGAGAGCCGAAGCGACTGACTCAGGCCTCATGGCAAGTTGGTCCGGGGCCAGGATCTGGAGCCAGGTGTCTCCGGCGCCACTGCCTGAGCCCCTTCTCTGCCACTGTGACCTCCAGGAGATCCTGAGGATGTCTTCCAGACTAAGGTAGAGAGCTGTGATCACAGCCCCTCGGGTCCCCGGGCCTGCTGCGGGGCATTAGCTGCCTGCCCACCCCAGCCCTCTCCTCCGAGATTGCTCCTCCCAGCGCACCTTTCCCAAACGTTTACGGTGTGTGCAAACTTCTTGCAGTTTAGCCTTTGAGCCCCCATTTCCTCCTCCCTAAATCCAGCTTTCAGGGTTGATACGTGCAGATCCCACCTCCTCAGGGAGGCCTTCTGTGGCCACACCCCAGGCAGCAGAGACCGTCATTCACGAAGGGGTAAAAGTATTTCTCATCTTCCCTGGTTTATTGTCACCGGTTCCCCAAGAAATGGAAGTCACACAAAGACAGGGGCTTGACCTAATACGTTCACTGTCTCCTCCCCAACACTGAGAACCAGCACCTAAAACCGTGCCCGGCACACACGGCGTTCAGTATGTATCTGTGTGTACGCATTTCTCGGTGTGTGGGGACGCATGGATGACTTTGATATAACACAGCTACCACTTCTGGAGTGCTCACCGTGTGCCAGGCACTGCATCGAGATTCCTAGCAACCCCATTCGACGGATCAGAATCCCGAGTCGCGTGGCAGTTAAACAACTTACCCGCACCCTACGGTCTGGCTTTCAACCTCTGCATGTCTGACTTGAGTGCTTCTCAGAATGCTTCGTCAACTCAAAAGTGCCTAAAAACCAAGTGGCTCATTTCGACAGAGCGTCTCCTGGTCTTGCTAAGAGCCGGACCTCTGACATGCGTGGAACCCCCTGCGTGGCCGGCCCTCTCCTGGGCCTCCTGCCCTTGCCAAGGGGAGAAGCACCAGGGCCCCACGGGAGCCCTGAGTACAGGCTTGCATCTTCTCCCTCTCGTCGGCAATGGTCCAAAATTGAAAACAAACACTTTAAAATAAAAGCCATATTAAAACACAGACCCAACTTAAAATATTGTGAGCCAGGGGGGCAATTAGCAATTATGCTGTATTTTATTATGAGGAGATGGAATTCTAATTGGACTGATTTGAATTCCACACACCTCCACAGATTGTTTTGGGAATTAAGGTATCAGTTGTATCGGTAATTATGGTTTACCATTAAATTACCCCCCCACAGAAAGCTGTTAAATTGTCTGTGACGGTGCTTAAATTTAGCCCGGACCCATGTCCTATGAAGACAGCGCGAGTCAATACAAGCCACCCGGAAACCACTGGGAGCCCTGTGCCAGGCGGTAATTAGGGGTTGAGGTTTCCAAAGTTTTACCTGAGACAGCAGGGACAAGCCCTGGGCTGCAGGATGCTCACGTGGAGGGCTGGACGGCCCCCTCCCCCACCCCAGGTTGGTGTTCTTGGATCCCGCTCTGCTTGGCCCGGCCAGCACCGGAGCTGCAGCAGGCATTCTGGAAGGCAGTGTGCTTTCAGCTGCCGGGCGATGCTTTGGCGAGGTGGACCGGCTCGGAAGGAGCCCTAGGGCAGTGAGGGACGGCGTGTGGCTCAGGGATGTTGCAACCACACATACCCGGGACTGAGCCCCTGCTCTGCCATTTAGAAAAGAAGCTCAGGAGGGCCACTTGATTTCTTTGAGCCTCTGCTTCCTCATTTGACAAGGGGGTGCGTGCCACCTGCCTCGTGCATGGGCTCTTGTGGAGATGAACTCAGACCAATATGGTGACAGCAACCTCTCCAGCACCCTTGCGGTGTGCTCGTCACGTGGCCCGTCTTTCATCTCTACGACAGCCCTGTGAGGCGGGTGGAAGCGCTGAATTGGGAGGACTGTTTGACCGCAAGCCATAAACCTCGGCTCCAGCTGACTTAAGCAAACCTGGAGTTTATTGGAAGGGCCGGGGGCACTCACAGAGTGGAGAGGAAAGCTGGAGATGAGACTTGGGGCAGACAGGAGCCAGGGAGCATCCGAGGGAGTCAGAAAATTGAACGGCTCATCCCATTCTCCCAGATTCCCCAGTAAAACAAGCAAGCTCTGATCACCTCCCCCCTCCCTGCTCCCCTCACCCCTCCCTGCCCCCCCTGTGACCCTGGTTGTATTCTAGAGCCCCCTTGGCCCTACAATGTAGGGCAGCAAGAGGAACTTCCCAAAGGGCAGGCACCTGGATTTCATATTTCTCAAGACAACACAAGCAGCAGTGAGGGCGAATTGGGGGAATGGATACAGGGCACGATGATTACTACCCCCATTTTTCAGACCAGGCAACCACAGGTCGGAGCTGTTAGCCACTTGCCCAAGCGCACACAACCAGTAGGGAATGGAGCTGGGACTTAAACGCAGGCCACTCCTAGAAAAGAGTTCCCCTTCCTTCAGCCCCAGCCTGGACTCTTCTAGCACAGGACCGGGCATCGGCAACTGGGGCTCTGCGGTGGGGTCTTGTGGTCTTGTGCAGATATCTGCCTCTGGGGAAACTACCCCCTGGAGTGGGAGAGCCTCAGGATGGAGGGGCAGCTACCCTCACCCAATTCACAGGACCAGCTGATCAACGTGGAGACCTTCTCTCGGACCTTTCTGCGTGCGAGACACACGGCTGTCCAGGATGAGCTGGGGGCGAAGGCTTGTTGTCAGGACATCGAAGAGCTTAGAGACCGTCAGATGTTCAGGGGTTGTTTTGATGGGTGAAAGCCCTTCCCTCGCCCCTTACCTTCATACCTTGGCTTTTGCTGTTTCTTCCACGTGGAACGATGTCTCCCCATCAAGGTTTCACAGTCCTACACACCCCTGAAAGCTGGACCCAAACTCACCGTATCGATGAAGCTTCCCTGACTCCCCAGCTGGGGCGGACTGCTCCTTCCTCCGGCCCTTTCAGGGTTTGTTCTCGTTGCCCTGGCCACGCCGAGTGTGGCTGGGGGCTTGTGCTCACACCCGCCACCGTGGCAGCGATTCTGAGAGGTCTCACCTAGCTCAGCCCACAGCACCGTGTTGGATCCAGGGGAGACGCAACCGAAGACAAAACAGCTCCTGTCCACCCCACAAACGCTCAATTTGCTGATGTCTTTTCTCCCACAATTGCGTCGGTGTCACCCCAGCTGACATCATGGGCTGTGGCGTTATTTTCCTGGTGACACGGGAGGAAGCAGGCACTTGACTGGGGACAACTGGTCTCTGAGAAGACAGACTTGATTCCTGTTCCTCTGTAATCACTCAGGGAACAGGAGCCCCAACGTTGTCCAAGATGCAGGTCTGGGTGGGTCGGCTGTGTCAGCACAGTCCAGGGGGCCCCAAAGCCCCTCACAGAATCTCATTCATGCTCCCAAGTCTTCCTCCCATGTCTGCGCCATGGGGAAGTGGACAGGAGGTGGCTCTGGCAGAAGGGACTCTGAGGGTAGATGGGAAGGTAGGGGTTTGGGAGTGACAAGTTTAAACACCTGACAGAGAGAACAGAAAGGGTAGGAGAAGGAGTCCAAAATGCAGGAAACCTGCCCTTCCAGACAGGACTGATACTGGGGAGAGAGCACCCACCCCTCTGCCTCCCTTTTCACATGCACCTCCACCCCCACCTGGAGCTGCCTACAGGGACCTGTTCTTCTGATCCCCAAGGTCATGGCCATTGTGTGTGGATAAGAAAGTGCAGTGCACATGTTTGATTAGCTCCTCATTTTAAACTTTTTAAAAATATATTTATTTTTAGAGAGAGGGGAAGGGAAGGAGGAAGGGAGGGAGAGAAACATCAATGTGTGGTTGCCTCTCACACGCCCCCTACTGGGGACCTGGCCTGCAACCCAGGCATGTGCCGTGACTGGGAATTGAACCAGCGACCCTTTGCTTTGCAGGCTGGTGCTCAATCCACTGAGCCACACCAGCCAGAGCAACTCCTCCTCTTAAAACATAAATTATCAGACACAACCTTTTTGGAAAGCAATTTGGCAATAATACTAAGCGACATAAAAATGTTCATAGCCTTTGGCCCAATAATCTTCCTCCTGGGAATTAATGCTAAGGAAATAATTCATCAGGAAGAAAGAACAATTCTATATCTACAGAGACATTTACTGCAATGTTATTTATGATAGGGAAAGACTGGAGACGCCTTCTCCAGCCAACATAGGGGGATGGTCCCATAAGTAATGGCACACGCTATTAATAATACACCTCCAAAGAAGTACTATACCACTAGGAAAATGGTACATTGAAACATGGTATAACAGGAGGCTGTTTAGAAATTAAAAGCACATGGAAAAGGGAGCAGAGAACTGTGCATATGCCACGATTATCACAAGGCTGAGAGTCTGTGCGTGCGTAGGGGTGAAGCGCCTCCAGAAGCTGGAGAAGTCAAAATAGCCGTCGCCTTGCACGCAGGGGCTGGGAAGGTGGGTGTAACCGTGCTTCAGATGTCCTTCCCCGTGGCTGGAGGGTCCAATTGAGAAGTCATTTTTGTGAAATCGTAATTTGTCACGGCGGGTTTTGCCTTTCTTTATTGCCTCTTGGGAGGCGGCCCAAGAAGCGCATCTCAGACTTTTAAGCTTTGGTCCTTCTTCCTCCGCCACCCTGGCTCTTAAAAGGTGCTGCAGCTCCCGAAGCCCCGTTGCAGCGTCTGTCCCTCCGCTCTGAGCTTTCGGTGGCAGACAGAACACTTTGGGGTACTTTTTCATGATCATAATTCAAATTACCTGTTTAAGTCGGTCAAATGAAAAAATAGCAGCTCCGCCCGCACGGGGCCGGCGGGGGCGCCTGGAGCGCCGGAGAGGCTGCAGTGCGTTCTCCGCGGCGGCCAGGCCGGCCGTGAGCTCATTTCCTGGGGCGCGCACGCCGAGCTATTTCAGCCCGGCGCTGTGCAAACAGGACAATTTACTGCGGCCAAAAGGGGCCCAAATTACAATCGTATCACAGACAAATATCCGCCACGCCAGGCCTCCGGAGGCCAGGGAGGGGCCTCTCTCCCGGTGCAGGGGTCAGGCGGGTCTGAGGGGCTGAGCCCCGCCGGGGCGGCGGTCCCTGCTGCGCCCGTGTCTGCGCCTGCCTGGGAGTTGTGCCTGCTCCCTGAAGGTGGGTTCCTGGAGATCGTTCCTATGTGGTCTCTAGTGCAAACGCCTTGCCTCTTCGGGGGATTCTCCCCGATTCAAGGCCCCCTTTTATTTGGCTGCCTCTCTGCACTTAGGATAAAAGCACCCCAACGTCCAGCCCAGAAACCTCAGTGCCTCTCCCTCACCCTTGGAGAAAAGCCCCGAATCTCCAGCCTGATAGTCAAAGCGCCCGTGTCCTGGCCTGGTCCATCAGTCGGAGCCAGCTCCTCCACCTCATGCCCCACCTGTGTGCTCCAGCCACTGAGAACACACCAGGCTTTTTCACAGTCTCATGTCCTGCCATTTGCCTTTCCACTCCACCTAAATGTTCCATTTTCTCTGACTGGCGAACTCGTACACATTCTTCAAGACCAACTCATAGGTCACCTCCTCCGTGAAGCCCTCCCTAATTTCCACGCAGAGTTAGCCCCTTTCCCTTCCTAGCGCTGTGCGGAAGTCTATGATACTTCTCCCGTCCTGTGTATTACTTGCTTGAATGCCTGTGCTACCATGTCCCCTGGTGACAGGTAGCCCCTTCTCCTCTCTGGAAAAGGATGTTATGTCCCTCACCCATTGGCCTCACCCAGGCTTGGCTGTGTGTCTCCCTCCGGCCAATGAAGTGGGGCATATGAGTCGGAGGGGAGCAGAAGCTTCCGAAGCCCAGTGTGGTTCACCATGCTTTGTCTTCTCTCCTTACAACAGAACAAACAAAATGCGAAACATCCCAGACACTCAGCCTCCTAGTCAGAGGGAACCCCCAATCAACACGGCTGAAAGCGCTCTTCCACAAGGACAAGAGAGGCCAGGTGCTGGCGAGGGTGCAGAGAAAAGGGAACCCCGGCGCACGGTCGGTGGGAAGTAAATCGGTGCAGCGGTGGCAGAAAACAGCGTGGAGGTTCCTCAAACAATCAGAAACAGAACGACGGTACCCCTCCGCGATCGCACTTCGGGGTGCATGTCTGAAAGAAATGACATCGCTGTCTCAAAGCGCTATCCACATGCCCCTGTTCAGAGCAGCCGAGACATGGGACAACCTGCGGGTCCCTCGCCAGGCAGATGGATAAAGAAAACGTGGTGTCTGCCTTTGCAACGGAGCGTCAGCGACGAAAAAGGGAGAAATCATGCTAGGTACCACGGCGTGGATGGACCTTGAGACGGTCATGCTGAGTGAAGCAAGTCGGACTGAGAAAGACAAATACTGCAGGATCTCTTGTATGTGGAACCTACAAAAGCCAAACTCACAGAAATAGAGAGTGGAATGGTGCTTTCCTGGGGCAAGGCGCTGGGGAGGGTGGGGAGATGCTGTTCCGAGGCTACAAACTCCGGGTTATAGGTAAGTTCTGGGGTTCGGTGCACAGAACGATGACTGTAGTTAATAATCCTGTGTTGTATACTTGGCAGTTGCTAAGAGAATGGTCTTAACTGTTCTCACCACACACACAAATAATAATTGTGTGAGGCGATATGGGTGTTAATTGACCTTATTGTGTTAATCATTTTACAGTATATCTGTGTATCAGATTGTCACATTGTACGCCTTAAACTTATACAATGTTATATGTCAATCATACCTCAGTAATGTTGGGGGAACAGATTAGATATACGAGGTCTGTCCAGAAGGTATCCTGCCACGTAATATAAGAAATAGAGACATTTACCAAAGAAGTTACAAGGTACAAGAAACATGGTATGTAGGATAATGACACCTCAGTTCCCTTCAAAGTAGTCACCTTGGGACCTCACACAGTTCTCCCAGCCACCATCAGCTGCCCTTTCGTATTTTCCTGAACAGTCTGGAATCTCTTCCCTTTCCAAGGTGATTTTAGTTTTGGGAAAAGCCAGAAGCCACGGGGTGCCAAATCTGGGTTGTAGGGGGTGCTAAGTCACCTGGGTGATTTGATGTTTTGCCAAAAAACTCTGCACAAGATGTGATACATGAGTGGGCACATTGTCGTGATGAAGCTGCCATAGCTGCAACCCACTGAATCATCTGAATAGTTTCCATAGAGGAATGTTCAAGCTTAGTGCAGAATTCGATGCAGATTCATTGCTCTACTCCCTCAGTCATTTAGAATGCGACGACCACACAGTACACATGCTCACTCAATGGCATTTACTGCCCCCACTGACTAGTACAGTGAGGTCATCATTGTTCACACATGCGCATTTCAGTCCACTCTCCTTGGCTGCCAGGTTACATCGATGTCACACAAATCATTCTCATTATATTAACCATGACTAGACTTTTTCTGGACAGACCTCATATATATATATATTTATTTATTTATTTATTTAATTTATTTTTTAATAAAGATTTCAAGTGCCCTATAGAGCATCCAAGAGAGGGAACTAGAAGGCTAAGGTCATTTCAAAACCTCAAAGCTAAAATTTTTACCTCTTCTTTTTAAAAATATATTTTATTGATTATGTTATTACAGTTGTCCCATTTTTTCTCCCCTTTATTCCCCTCGACCCTGGACCCCCCCTCCCACCTTGACCTTCATGGCTTGGGAATTTTGGTAACTTCTCAAAGTCCTCCCTTTCCTCATCTAACTTTGGCCACAAAGTCATCCATCCAGCCCTGAGTGATTAAGTCTACGTGTCAGGTCTGGGAGAGCAGAAATGAGTAGACTGTCTTCAAGGGGACCAGTGGCTATGGGGACAAAGACCTCTAACAAATTAGAGGACAGTGGTGTGCCAGGGGCCGTAATAGCTGTGTGTGCATGTGCTATTGAGAAAATAAGGGAGGGAAACTCCAGCTCTTATGGGAAGCCCAGGAAGGTGTGTGGAAAAGTTAGAGTTGGTCTGAGCCTCGAAGAATGAAAAGGAGTCTTCGCACAGAGGAGAAGAAACAGTGTCCTGAATACGCTAGGAGTCAAAACTCAGGTCGGTAACATAAATGAATGGAGCAGGTGGGAGTGAAGCAGCAGGGATCGGTGAAGGCCGTGAACTAGAAACCCTGCATCCTGTCTACGGTGCCTCCCTCCACAGGGCAGGAGGCCTGCCCTGGACTCAGCCTCCACTCGCCCCATCTGCCAGGCGCCTCTGTGCACAACCTCCACAGCCTCACACGGTTGCCCCGCCCGCCTAAGCTGGCCATCAGCTGCGTACTGCCAAGGCTGAAAAGGACAACTTGGTTTTTGTGGGGGGTTTTTGCTACATCTTGCTTTTTTAAAGAAAAGCCAAAAACTCAGATTTTAATGTAAAATTCTCTGATTTGTCCAATCCTGTGGAGGTCAAAAAATATCCAACTTCAGACCTAATCCACTCTCGAGTTCTCCTGGGCAGCCCCACAGGGAACCAGTTCCCCGGACACATTCCACTCTCTCTTCTTCCCGTGCGTCCCGCACGCCCAGTCCTTCACTGGCAGTTCACAGGGAAAAGCAGGGCCACTGATGAAACCCTGTACGAGCTGCTGCAAAGCCCTGGCAGGAGGACGAGGCTGGCTTCCGAACGAGAGGAGAACAACATGGGGCTGCCCATCCGCGGCCACCCCGTGAGCCTGAAGGGTAAAACTTTAATTTATTGATGTACCTTGTCTTGAGAGTGCCTTCCCTGCCCTCACGGCTGCCCTCACCCCGGCCCCTCCTGTTTTGCTAATGATAAATGACAAGCAGTGGACGTTATTAATTAAACTGCCCCCAGTAGCCAGCGGGAAGACTCAAGGCCGCATGCGGACGAGGCATTCAAAGCATTTCTGCTGCCCCCACCCAGGGCGCAGGCCCCCGGCTCTCCCTGGCCCTGGCTGGAGCAGGCCCCAGCGGCCGCAACCTCGCACAACGGGCCTTCCCTGGGGACTGTCTGGGCTCCACTCTGTCAAATGGAAATCACCAACCTGGGCCACACAGTAATTAAACTCCTGTCATTCTTCGGACAAAAAATGTTCCTCCTGGGACATTCCCACAGGCTGCTGAAGGGCCGTCTGGGGCCGGCAAGCTCCCAGCTGATTACCAAGGGATTTTTGAAGTTGGCCTTGACTGGGGATCAAAAGGGGACGGGAATTCAGGGGGTCACCATGGGGGGGAAATGCCTTAGAATTAAATTTATCAGCTTGAACCACCAATAACGGCGTCCCCAAGACAAGATGGGCAGAGAGGTGAAAACAGGCCTCAAGGCCACTTTATTCATATTCTTATTGGTGGTTCACTGATTTATTCCAAGCACCTGAACAGAGCCTGGTGTATAGCAGGTGTTCAAATGCCGTATTTTTGGACTATAAGACACACTCCCCCCATCACTCAAATTTGGGAGGAATAATAGTTGTTAATGCTGCTGCTGAGTTCTGTTTACATTTACGTTGGTGAAATATTATGTTATTTATGCTATTAAATATTTTGCCACACTTTTTGCTTCAAAACTCTTTTCCCTATTTTCCTCCTCTAGAACCCAGGTGTGTCTTATGGTCCGAAAAATGCGGTAAGTATCAGTTGACGGATCAGTAGGAGATGGGCTGACGGCAGTGCTGAAAAGCAGCAATCAGGAGCAGTTCCCAGTGAACGTTCTAGAACCAGTGGCTTCTAAGTGTTTGTTGCCACGAGACTGTACGTGTGTTGAGGATGAGGCCAGTGTCTTACTCAGTCGGCTGCCCTCAGCACCAGGCACGGTGCCCAGCCCAGGGCCTGCACGCAGTGGTTTTTTAATGGTGTCTGTTGATGTAAGACCTCGGCGGGGGGCGGCAAACCGCAGTCCTTGGCCAGGTCCCTCAGAGCCCCACTGGGAGGTGACCTGTGGAAACTCGGGCAGTCGCTCGAGCTGCAGCAGCAGCAGTGGCTGTGCCAAGGTCAAGAAGCCCAGGGATCAGACACACAGTGGATGTTCCAGACGGCAGCCAGACTCTGGACAGAAAGAAGAAATGAAGTCGTTACAATTGGAGATTCCTAAGAAATGAGACTCAACTTCCATATCTCT
Source organism: Tonatia bakeri (assembly GCA_004024845.1). Taxonomy (NCBI): domain Eukaryota; kingdom Metazoa; phylum Chordata; class Mammalia; order Chiroptera; family Phyllostomidae; genus Tonatia; species Tonatia bakeri. Next base: position 29,949 of record PVIA01009535.1, read on the forward strand.
CTCTCTCTTTGAGACCCCCCATGCTGCCCAGCAGCAGAAAACTTAATCAATTTCAGCTGAACTCAGAGATTTTGGATTTAAATTAAATCAGTAGAAGCCAGAGAAGGGATTATGAGGACCCCCTCACCTGTGACAGCCAGCACAGGCTCAAAGTTTCCGTCCCCTCTACAGGGCAGATGCGAGGGCCCAGTGTGGACCTCCAGCCTCTGCCTCAGACCCACCACGCCCCAGTGCCAGCCCTTTCAGATTCCAGGGGGAAACCTGTCTTCTTCCTCCCACTGAAGTGGGGAGCTCAAAGTCATGGGCAGGGGAGTCCGATGGGCTGGATGTGAACCCCAGCTCTGCCACTCCCCAGCAGCTGCACCCAGCAACTTTAATCATCCATAAACCATTTTAAAAATACATCCTTGGAAGAACTTGTAAAGTCCCTAAAGCACTCAAAAGAAGAGGGAAAACTAGGACGCTAGAAGATGCAAACAGGTGCTTAGGCAAATACCTCATTAGCTACATTGGTGTCAAGCTGATGGTTTCCCTTCCTCCATGACATTGGGCAAGTTCCTTGTCCACTTCAAACCTCAGCTTGCTCCGGAAAAGGAGGCTAATAAACCCTACTTCCCAGCTGTCGTCAGGACGTTGTGACAGAGCGTGTCTTCGTGCCAGGTAGACGGTAAACATTTGATACACTCGCCGCCCCTCCCTTCCTGCGCGCTGGGACCACACAGAGGCGTCCGCTGCCCTGGGCCCCGGCTTTAGGCAGCCTGTGGTCACTGAGAGGCTTCCACACTGGAAGTACATTCATTCCAAATTGATACCTAACTGTATACTTTCTGGTGTAAACTATATGACGACTCTAACTTTAGCCTGGGGGAGCTTCGTTATTTGTTTCCCTTTCATGGAAGCTATAATAGAGGGAGAGAAAACCCGTCCTCATACATTCCAACTCCTAAATACACAATTTACAATTTTCGGGGATATTATTTAAGCTTATTTTAGTTTTTGGAGTCTCACCATCCCCATGGGGTGCTTATTTAAGTTCCGGGTGGGCTCTGGGAAGCCTGGAATATCTCAAAGGGAGGGAAGGAGAGTCTTCCCATTCAGTTACTAGCAGGCTTGGGGGCTTGGCAGGTTCCAGGGCTCAGAAGTTGCCCTGACACCAGCTGAGCGACCCCAGCATGCGGGCTGTGCTCGCACCAAGCTCTCGTGTTCGTGGCCTGGAGCTCTGACAGTTGGACTTCCTAGCGAAGCCAAGGAGAGAGACATGCTGGACCTTGGTCTGGCCGGGGGCTACGGCGTCCTCCCTTCTTTCTGGAGATGGTCATTGGTCTTTGCTGCTGGTACCTGCGCTCCACACAAGAGCATCGACCAGTGACTTCCGTCAGGTTCTCAGGAGGGCCAAGGGGCCCCCAGGAGGATAAAACCATCAGCCGATGGTCAATGTCTACCTCCCTCCCATCTACTTCCTGCCCTAAGTTCTGTTCTGGGGACAAGACCATCCCTGGCACTCAATGGGGGTCCCTGGGAAGGCCCCAGCCTCGCTGAACATCCTCCCAGGAGGACCCCTGCTCCCGGCCCTGCGGCGAGGGCCGTTCTCACCTCGGAGGGTGGAGTGGGCAGCGCGCTGGGACTCTCCCTCCTTGTTCTGGTTGCAGATCGTAAACTCCTGTTCTGGAGCTCCACGCCAGCGCCCTCAAAGGTCAGTGTGCAGAAGGGTCTGCAGCGTTTCTAAAAGCAGGGGATTCTGAGGCAGGTGGGCACTCGGAGACACACTGGTTACAAAAGCTGCTAGAAATCTGTTCTGAGTTGCTGGGTGTGTTAAAAAATAAAATAAATAAAATAAAATAATAAAAATGTAGGTGCCCCTTAAGAAGGCCGACTGAGCTAGAAGACTGGTCCCCAAGGAGAGCATCCTGGGAGCGCAGTAAGAACACAGCAGCTGTCGCTGACGTAGCACCACTATGTGCCCAGCGCTGTTCTAAGCACACAGGACCCGCAGCCCCATGAGGAAGGTGCTCTTCATGGCCTTGTTGTTCAGACGAGGAAACAGGCACAGAGGGGTTGAGAGGTGTAGACAAGGGCCCAGAGCTACTCGGGGGGCTGGACCCCAGCAGTCTGGCCATAGAATCCCTGCTCCCCCCCAACCCCCACCATCATGTGGCAGAACAAGCTCAGGAGCTGGTGCCTCTATTTCAGGAACGGCCTTCTGGACCCTGCGGGAAGGTGAGCGGGTGAGGGCTGTGGAGCCTGGGTGGGTGAAGAGGAGGACCCCGAAACTGGAGCAAAGCTCGCAGCATTTACAGATCGTGAGGCGTGGTTGGCAGAATGACGCCCCTTCAAAGGTCCACGTTCTGATTCCTGGAACCTGGAATACATCATGGCAAAAGGGCCTCTGCAGATGTGATGAAAGATCTTGAAAGGTAGAGAGTATCCTGGATTATCTGGGTGGGCTCAGTGTAATCACAGGGGTCCTTAAATGTAGGAGGGGGAGGCAGGGGTGAGGGTCCAAGGGATGTGATGGGAGAAAGCCTCAGCCGGCCACTGCTGACTATGACGGTGGGAGGGGCCACAAGTGAGGAAGGCGGGCCATCTCTGGAAGCTGGAAGAAGTGTGAAAATGTATTCTCCACCAGACAGAGCTACTGCCCGCCGGCCCTTTACTTTCAGCCAAGTGAGACCCAGCTTGGACTTCTGACCTCTGGAACTATGAAGGAAGAGGTTCGTGTTGTTTTAAGCCCCTAAGTTTATGATAGTTTGTGACAGCAGCCACCGGAAACTAATAAAAAGAAGAGAAGAAACTATCAAGAAAGACTTTGCACTTGGCTTTGAACAGTGACTGGAAACAGAGGAGAAAACAGGGAGAAGCGGCCCAGGATAGGGAGGGAGGGAGAGAAACAGTCTTCTCCCCAGATGAGAAAAGAGTGGGACTTCCAGACGGCCCCCGGGAGCTTGTCTCACGATGCTTCAACACACAACAGAAATAAACCAATTTCTGGACTGTCTATGTAACATGTTTGTTAGGGAAGGATTTGTTTTTCCTCCAAATACTTGCTTCTCTTAGCCTCCCAAATATCCGAGAAACACCTGGTGTTCGAACAGCATTAAGACGCTGATGTCATTCATCTGGTACATTCTCTAAAATGTACACAAGATATCTAGGAAGTCTTCATAGTAACAATTAATAGCAACCCGTTGCTAATACGTAATCGCTAACAGGCAATTGAGTGCTTATTCTTTGCCAGGCGCCGTGCCAGGCACTGGCACGTATTGTGTCATTTAAATTTGCAATGACCTTCGTTAAAGTAGATGCTACTTTGGTTTCCACTTTGTAAATGAGAGGCATTATATTGGGGTGCAGCCAACACTGTCAGTTGCCATCAATTTTCACTCCCTTTTTTTTCAAAGATTGTATTTATTTATTTTTAGAGAGGGGGGAAATAAGGGAGAAAGAGAGGGAGAGAAACATCAATGTGAGAGAGAAATATCAATCAGTTGCCTCTCAAACTGCTCCAACCGGGGATTGAACCTGTAACTCAGGTGTGTGCCCCAACTGGGAATCGAACCGGTGACCGTTGGCTTGGAAAGACAATGCCCCACCTACTGAGCCACACTGGTCAGCACCCTTCACTCTTCTTCCTCCTTGCTAAGGACACCCTTTTGATGGTGGTCAGGAATTGGCTTTTGAGTGCAGTGAATTTTAACTAGTCTAAGTGGCCTTTGTTGCTGATTAGAAATAGTTCAAAAAATACCCACGCTGTGGCTCCACCTCGGAGCCATTGAACACAGAGCTCTGGAGAGGGCTCAGGAGTCAGCAAAATCTCTCAGGTGCTTCTGAAGTGCGGTCGGGATCCACACCCACTTGTCGCAGCCAGCCAGGGTGACTAACGCCTCTCCCTTTGGCCAAGGCTTGGCACGTGAACCGTTCTGGCAGAGGAGGCGGGAAGTCTGCTTCTGGATATCATCTGCAAATGACAGGTAGCACGGCGGCTATCTCAGCTCCGTGAATGGGGGAGAGGCGCTGCTGGGCAGCTGAGTTAGCTCCCCCGGAGCCACACGACTTCCAGACTTACCGTGGTCCGAGGAGCCCCTGGGGTCCTGGTTCAGGCCGGGAGTTGGCAAACCACGGCCCAGGGGCCGGATCCAGGCCACTGCTTGATTTCGTAAATAAAGTTTTATTGGCTGACAGCCACGCCATTCACTTACACATCGTGGGCATGTTGCTTAGCACCACAGTATCAGGGGTGAATTGCGACGGAGCCCTTACTCTCTGACCCTTCGCAGGAAAGGTTCGCTACTCCTGGTTTAAGGGTCTTTGGTGTGATTTTTTGTTTGTTTTTAATTACTGGGAGCTGAGGGTAGCTGTCATTTGGGGGTTTGGGGGTTGAGCTTCCCGAACATGGCATAGTGAGGGGTGGCCAGCTTCGCCCTCTCTAAGCCATTTGTCATGACAGAATGATCACAGCGTGGTCTTTCAGGGCTTCGATAGTAGCACCCAGCCCCTCTCCCGTGGGGACGCTGCACGGTGCGCAGTCGCGCAGGTGGGGGCTGCAGACAGGCCTGCTCTGCTGCTCTGGTCCTGCCACCGAGAAAAGTTGCTTAAACCCTCTGGGCTTCAACTCTCTTACCTCAAACAGGACAACTATATTTATGGGACGGTTGAGTAGGATTACGGAGGGGATTTCAGACAAAGGAATCAGAGCTGGCAAAGGAACCGCCCTAGTCTGCTGAGGCTGCCGTAACGAAATCCCAGGGACTGGCTGGCCCGCACAGCTGGGGAGGCCGGAAGGTCTCAGGAAGGTCCAGCCGGGTCCGTGCCTGGTGAGACCCCTCTTCCCGGTTCGCAGATGGCTGCCTTCTTGACCTGTCCTCCCTCGGTGGAGAGGGGGTGCACACAGGAGGAGAGAGAGAGAAAGAGAGAGAGAGAGTGTGCGCAAACTCTCTGACGTCACTTCTGATAAGGATGCTAATCCTGTGGGATCAGGGTCCCACCCTTATGACCTCATTTAACCTTAATTACTTTCTTAGAGACTGACCCCAGGTCCAAATACTGTCACTTTGGGGGTTAGGGCTTCAACAGAAGACTTTGAGGGGGTCGTTGGGGGATGTTGGAGGACAGAACTTAGTCTGTAGAAGAAACTGAGGCAGAAAAACTCTGAGCCCATGCAGAGAACAGCGGGAAGGTCTGTCTGACCTGAGCCGAGGGAGCGTGGAGCAGGGTCACGGAGGGCACAGGGGCAAAAGTTGGTTGGGAAGTCTTTGGTCCTTGTCCTGGGCTCCTGGCAGGGAGCGCTAACCCCACGGGATTTCCCTAGTGGTAGGAGTAGCTCTGGCATTCATGGGGGGACCCTGGGACACCCAGAGTTCATGCTCACGGAATGCCTCACGGTGGGCCCTTGGGTGGCTTCAGGTTAAGGGCTGTCAAAGGCTAACCATGAAACCAGAGGGTTGGGGCTTTGAGCCAGGGTGACGGGTTCGGGGGGGCGGGCTGTGTATCAGCCTGGCCTCTGGGGAGGGAAGAGGGCTGGAATTCGGTCACTAACTCAGTCAAGAACGCCTTTGTAATAAAACTCAATAAAAACTCTGGGGGTTAAAAAAAAAAAGCATGGTCGAGCTTCCTGGTTGGTGAGCACATCCGTGTGCAGGGAGGGTAACTATCCTGATTCCATGGGGGGCGGGGCGGGGGAGGGCAAGGAATCTCTGCGTTCCGACCCTGTCAGACCACACCCTACGGATCTCTTCATTGGTCTTGTCCTGATTTGTATCCTTTATAATAAAAGTGTAATTGTGAGCATAGCACTTTCCTGAGTTCTGTGAATCATTCTAGCAAATTATTAAACCTGAGGGGGTCATGGAAACCCCAAAGTTAAAGCCATTTGGTCAGAAGTCCGGGTAACCTGAGGACTGCCCTCTGAAAACTTGCAGCCAGTGTCTAAGACGAGGGTAGCCTTGTTGGGGGCAGTGCCCTTCACCTGTAGTGTCCACACTGACTCCCGGTGGTGTCGGATTGCACCGACTATTGTAGCCCTGCGTTTACGAATGCCTGATTCAAGAGTTGGACTTCATTAGGCTGGTGGCTGGGAGTCATAGAAAGTTTATGAGAAGGTGAGTGATAGGGTTAGTAACTGGGATGCTGGGGAAAATGATCCGGCAGACACCGAGGCCGGCCTGAATTCTGCAAGGCCCAGGCCCCCTTGGGCGTGCTGTCTCCACTTTGACATGTAATGCTGGTCACGAAAGATACTTCCTTTCAAAAAATAAAGAGCTACCTGCATGGCAGGTGTGGCTCGGTTGGGGGTTGTCCTGCAAACCGGAAGATCGCCAGTTCGATTCCCCATCACACCCAATGTTTCTCTCCCTTTCTCCTTCCCTTACCCTCTCTCTAAAATAAAAAATAACAATAAAATTTTAAAATAAATAAAGAGCAGCTATAAAGCAGTCTGCATGAATTTACAGTTCTGAGTACACAAAACACAGAATTCATTCTTATATTATTATTTATTAATTATTGTATTGTTTTGCATATGAACAACTGTAAACCTACTTTTGCCCCACCCTGTATATTAGTAGGGTTGGAGCCAAGGCAGGCCAGCCAAGCAGAGGCAGAAAATGCTCACTCCTGGGAGCAGAAGGTCAGTTGGCTCCTCCTGGTTCCCCTTCGGCAGACATTGAAATTCAGGAAAAGAATCTCGTATGCCCACCCAGCACACCCAAGGAGAAGGATGTGCTTTCTCTTTAAAGCACAAGAAATGTGGCAGCAGAATCCGGGCACAGCTTCCCGTTGGGTGCTTGGAGAACCTGGGTTCCCTTTACCGAGCCCTCCTTGCTCTCCAGCTTACTTCTTTCCAGCAACGGCTAAACACTGGCAAATTCTACTTTGACATTTCTTGCACATCCTTGTAAGCCAGGCACTCTGCTGCGTGCTGCCTCTGATTCAGCCCTCACTGAAACCCTGCCTGGGGTGATGACTTGATCTCTGGGCCCTGTGAGTAGAGCCACAAAGTTCAGATGGATTTTGCAAGACAAAAACCTAAATGTATTTTGTGGCTGCCGATACACATTCTGACTTCACCACATCCGCGGTCATTCAGACCACAAACACAAAAGGTGCTATAAATTTTTTTCCACGTGGTATTTGACTGTTTCTGGCATCATTCATTTCTTGATAAGTCAGCCAGTCAAAACAACCAGTCCAGGTCTGTCACTGGTCCCACGAGCCCATGCTGGTGGTATCCTTGCGTTACGAACGTGTTAGGGCTTAATTGTTTGCAGCTGTTTCTTCTCGTGAACTCTATTTTCTCATTGACTTTGGTGAGGAAAATAATTTGAGAGAGATACTAGTGAAAAAGTTTAATTGCACTAAAAAAAACCCCAGCAGCCTTTTTTCTTAGGATGGTGGTTGACAGGGGCTTAGAAAAATGGGGAGTTATTTTTTAATGGGTATAGAGTTTCAGTTTTACAAGCTAGAAAAAAGTCTGGAGGTGGATGGCAACTGGGGTCACATAACAATGTGATTGTACTTACTGCCATGGAACTTTACATTTAAAAAGATTAAGATGGCAAATTTTATGTTATATGTATTTTCCAACAATTAAAAAAATATAAATCAGCCCTGGTTAGTGTGGCTCAGTGGATTGAGTGCTGGCTTGCAAACCAAAGAGTCTCCAGTTCAATTCCCAGTCAGGGCACATGCCTGGGTTGCGGGCCAGATCCCCAGTAGGGGGCGCTCGAGAGGCAACCGCACATTGATGTTTCTCTCCCTCTTTCTCCTTCCCTTTCCCTCTCTAAAAATAAATAAAACCTTAAAGAAATAAATCAATTGACCACACATGTATGGGTTTGTAGAATCTTTTAGAAAATAATTTTAAGTACCCTTTGAGATGCACAAAGAATATGCCATCCTTGGTTCAGAATAAGTCACAAGAACACATTTGTAAGTTCCAGACTATGATGGAACTTTCTAGAACGTAAAATGATTTTTTGAAAGCTTCTACAAACCCATGCATTGGATTCATCAAATTTATTCCAAATGTTCATCTGTAAAACCATTCTTGGCTCACAGGCTGTAAAATAAATTTAAATTGAAACAAAGACAGAGGGCCTAGCATACGGTCACCTCCAAAGTTCTAGCAGCTTCGCTGGTAGTGAGCTGTTGCTTTCGCCTCCACCCTAGTTTTTCCTCTTTCTTTCTTTTTTTTAATCCTCATCCAAGGATTTTTTTTTTTATCGCTTTTTAGAGAGAAAGGAAGGGAGAGAGAGAGACACTGATGTGAGAGAGAAGCACGTACTGGCCTCTCCAGGACCAGTGATGTCACGTGCGCCCGCACTGGGGCGGGACCGGGGAAGGAACGTGTGCACCTGACCCGAACACGAAACTGCGACCTTTCGGTTACGGTCATCGGAAGATGTTCCAATCAGCTGAACCACGCAGGCCAGGGCTGCACCCTCGTTTTTCTTTGGTTGATCACCTCTCTCCTGTTTCACGCAGTCCTGATGCAGCTCTCAGTCCCTCCCACCCCGGCCACCAACTGGAGAGAGCCACGGTGGCAGAGCCTCCCAGCTGTGGGGCTTGGAGTTAATTCCCTCTTTAAAGATCACACCACCAAGTCTTCCTCGGTCTTGTGGGACTTTTGAGAATCATGCTCCATCTGCCCTGCTCTGAGGCCGGCGGACCTGATTCTTTGCCGTATCCATTGATCGATTCAGTTTGGCAACATCTAGTCATGACCCTTACTTCCTGTGCAGACGTATCTGAAGTGGCCCAGGGATTACAGATCTGGCTGTTCCCTCTCCAGCAGTGGCACGGCCACCCCACAGACTCTCTTGCTATAACACATGCATCTATGCGCCAGAAACGGGACCCTCTCTCAGTCTGCTTGGGCCGTGGGATCGTAAAGTGGTGCTTATCTTCTGGAAAACAATCAGGCAATATGAGTAAGAAACGGCCCTTTCTAGGAAAAAAAATCCTAAATACAGAAAACCCTATTTGGGCAAAGATGCCCAGTGTCCAAATTTGGGTACAGGCTCAGTCCACCAGCGGTGAGTACTACTCAGGACGCAGGAGGTTCCCACGGTCTCAGCTGGGTTGCCTCCAGAGCAGTCCCGTGGTGCCTGACAGCCTCCCTCCCCTCCTTCCTTCTCCGGCACTCTTCTCTTAGAGAGCTAGCTTCATCCCCTTGGGCCAGGAGCCAGCAAATCTGGGCTGTTCCCTGTGACCTTGGTGCCCGAGTGAACACAACCACCTGCCTGCGTTCCCCCCACCCTCCGAGTGGAGGACCGTTGACACGATCAGCCTCGCTGTGTAGGGTGGATTCCCACCGAGTCACTCTAATGACTCATGACATTCAAAGACTCCATCTCCAGTAGGGGATGAGGACAGAGAGGGGAGAGGGCCTCGCAGGGCTGGCTGGGTTCGTGGAGCGGGAGCCTGGCCCCAGGACAGGACGTGGGGCTCCAACAGCTGTTAAGGAAACCATCTCAATGATCCATCATCTCGATGGCCCAGGCAGCTGTTAAGAGTAATGGTCATTGCCCCAGCTGGTGTGGCTCAGTGGATTGAGTGCGTGCCTGCAAAGCAAGGGGTAGCCGGCTCAGTTCCCAGTTAGGGCATGGGCCTGGGGTTTGAGACCAGGTCCCCAGTAGGGGGCGCTCGAGAGGCAACCACACATTGATGTTTTTCTCCTTTCTCCCTCCCTTCCCCTCTAAAAATAAATAAATAAAATTTTGAGGAAAAAAAAAGAATGGTCATGAAGACTGCAGCAACATAGAAAATGCTCATGCTATCCTGCAGAATAGGTAACTTCATGCACCTGCAATACAAACACTCACACATGCACAGGAAACAGCCTGGAAGGAGTTACACCTCATGCAGCCCACACTTGTGTGGACTGGGAGGGGTGGGATCGTAGGTGGGTTTATTTACTCTGTGTTTTTAAATAAAATAATGACCCAGGTCAGGAGATAATTTAGTCAGCACTTCATCTGGCAGCCTCCAGGGAGAAGCCCAGAGCGTGCCAAATTCCCACCACCAGGCCGAGGAAGTCTGAGAGGGCCAAGAGTCTCCTCCCCCCGCTCCTGGGGCCCTGAGCCACGGACCTGAAGCCACGTTCACTGGGGCACCAGGTGGGGATAATAGGAGCGGGTGTCGAAGCCGGCAAAGCCAGGCTGTGTGGGGGTCAGCACGCTGGGACTCCTGTCCTGCTTTCAGCTCCTTCGCTGTCACCCTCAGCAGCCTAGAGGCTGGCGGCCCCCACCCCACACTTGTCCACTTCCTCAGCCAGCTGGGCCCAAGGTGCCTCCAGGACGCCAGCTTCCTCACTCGTGTGTAGAGGGAAGAATCTGCTCCCTGCCCCAGCTCCCCAGACACGGGCTGCTGTGGCATGTGCTCTGAGCCCCTCCCGTGGGCCTGACCTGGCCGTTAGCCACTCAGCCCTTCCCAGCTTGTCCCCTTCTCAGCCCTTCTCAGCCCTTCTCAGCACTGTTCAGCATTCCCAGGAGCTTTTCTTGCCGCTGAGGCTTTGCTGGGCCTCTGTGTCCAGGTCGGGACCCTGGCAGGGCCCTGCACCGAAACTCTACATTGGTCTCCACTTCTCCAGGAAACATGCGAACTCTCAAGTCCCTTAGTCCGAGCTCAGGGCTTTCAGTGAAAGCAGAAGATTTCCTATAGGGACTTAGGCATATTTTGACAGTAAGTAGTGTCAACAAACTACGGGAAAGTCACTTATTTCTCTATCGGAAGAGGCAGAACTTCCCTCCATTAAAGCATCAGACTTAATGGGTTAAAAACACATTCCGCCCAGACAGTCAAGTCGGTGTGATGGAGAATCACTCAAGATAGTTGCTGAAAAATGCGGGAGCCTGGGCCCAGCTCCAGAGCCACCAGATCAGCATCTGAGGGAGCCGAGGACAGGAAGTCAGACAGGGAGTCTGACTTTTTAACAAGCTCCCGGGTCCCTCTGAAGTGCAGTAAACCAGTGGTTGAGTAGCTTCCGTACCAGGGCGGCCTGTCCCCCCGGGAGTCCTCCCCCGACCCCAGCATATGAGCTCCGTGTTGCTATGATCTTCTGTGACCTGGGGATGAGGAAGCAGAGGGCAGCCGGAGCCGCAACTCGGGTGTGTGCCAAGTTCTCTGGGAGCCCAGAGGAGATCGGACTCTCAGGGAGGAAAGATTTCTCAGGAACAGGTCTCCCAGGCAGGATCCTGAAGTCGAAGTAAAGTTGGCCAGCTAAATAAGGGAGCAAGGACATTCCGGATGGAGGGCACAGCACAGGCCAGGCCAGGCACATGGGGAGGATGAATAGACAGGGGAGGAAAGGAGGCTGAAGAAATGAGTGGGGACAGGACCCCCTGCTGGTTGGTGTTACTGCAACTTGGTAAATCTGGGAATAACGCTTTCCAGAATCCCCTTCTCCGAATGGGTTTGGGGTGGAGCTGGTCCAAAGAGAAATCTGCAGGAGACTTGGAAGATGCGGTGACACCACGACACCACATCTCTCCATGGGGCTGTAACTGTCAGACACCGGGATGGACAGGGGCAGAGGTGTCTGGCCCACTGACCTCGCTGAGGAACAGCTCTCCATGGCCCGCCAGGTCTCCGTGGGCGACCGGATGCACTTGGTATCTCGAAGGTTTCTGCAAGTTCTGACTTGTGGCCCACGGCAAGACTGGTTAGTGACACTTTCTCTGATCATCCACTCCCCTTTCAGAATGCCGAGTCCCCAGCTCCTCCTGCACTGGGAGCGTGTAATGCCTATAGTAAGCCCTCATTCCCATAGACGCTACTTCCTGGCTGACCCTGACCAACCTGGTCCTTATCACAGGTCGCTCTTGAAGAGCAGGAAACACCTGGTCCATGAGCATCTTCCCCAACAGGTACACACACACACACACACGAACATGCACGTGCACGCACACAGGTGGCCCACTTGGGGTAGACCTCGTAATAGCCAGGAGGGCTGGAAAAGGAGCAGTCCTCGCCCACCCACATGTTAGGAGAGCTGTGCCCTCCCTCAGGCCGCCTGCCAACAGGAGGAGAAGGTGGGTCCAGCCCTTCAGTAGCGGGGCTTCTTCAGGTCTCGGTGCTCTCTAGAAGTCTGAGAACTTTTCTAGAACCCAGTCGGAGGATTCAGTCCTCCTGACTGGGACCCCAAGGCGCAGGGCGTTTGGTCGATATCCTTCCGGTCCAGCTGCTCCCCAATGTTCCAGGGATTTTCAAATCAGGGTCTTCTCTCCAACCCTGAGCCTGGCAGCCAGTTCCTGTCCTCGTGAAGCCCCCAGGCTTCCAACAGAGGAAACAGAGAGAGCAAACTGGCAATTAAAGGGCACTACGCCAAGGCCGATATGAGGGACACTATAATTTTCCATGAGAATACAGGGAAGGGTCCTCGAACAGGCCGAAGGGAGACTCAGGGGGGCTTCCAGGAGGAAGTGATGTGAGCCGAGGCAAGAGTAGCTGGTGATACAGGAGAGGCTTTTAGGAAGGGCCCAGCTGCATGGAGGCTGGAGGTGGGAGAGGACATGGGACTTGGGCGAACAGGCAGCTGCCCAGAGAAACACCTCGGAGGTTGCCAGGCAGTGGGAAGAGAAGCAGTTACAAAGCTGGGGAGTCAGATCAGGTCTAGCCCGGGGTCTGGCTGAGGCACATGGGCAGGGGTGGGAGGAGGGGGTGGCCAGCTCGGTCCCTGATGAATCGTGCTTAGCAGTGGGCAGCAGGAACAGATGTAAGGTGATACCAGAGTGACAGACCCTAGGAAAGGGTTGGGAAAGAGAACAGTGGGGCCCCGTGTCAGATGGGGTGGTCATGGGAAACCTCCAAAGAGGTGACATTGGAGCTGAGGTTGGAAGGCGGAGGATCCAGGAAGAGCGTTCCAGGCAGAGGGAACAGCATTGCTGTAAGTGAGTAGCCTATGCTTTCGAGGAACTGCAGAAGAAGCAGCGTGGGTGAAGGCAGCCCGGGGAGCCAGAATCGGGATGGGTGTGGGGAACGCGGATGGGAGACCAGGCTGGAGAGGAGGTGGGGGCTGGCTGTGCAGAAACTGAGATATTTTAGCAAAGTCCAGGCCAAATGATCCCCCCCGGGGCCCTTGCTACCCCAGGTTTCCATGACATTTTGAGGAGCCAGCCTGGGTACATCTGTCCGTGAGAGGCTTGGTGGCGTTCTGCGTCCATCCCCAGTTCTCCTTTAAGAAGAGCAGGCACCCGGGCAGCCAGGGAACAGGTGACACCCAGGCTCTCATGGAACAGGTGACCCAGAAGATGGCCCTTGATGCCCTACAAACTGTCTAGCAACATTTTTAGAAAATGTTCCCTTTTAGATCCAACTTCTCTTAGCCAAATTATCCAGGGAAAAATAAGTCCCCACAAATAGCGATCATTGGCAAACGAGGAGAGTCATTATCTTAAATTGACACTGGTTTCTAAGAAAAAAGAAAAAGGAAAAAAAAAAAACAACAACAACAAACCCAGGCCGCTGAGCCAAAACCTCACCCCCACACACCCCCAGCACATACGTGAGGCCGGCGCCCCACCACCCTCCCTGCAAAGTGCCGGGCAGCGGAGAGGGCCTCTGGGCGAGGGGAAGGAAGCAGGCAGGGAGGCAGGAAGGCGAGAGATTAGAGAAGCTGACAGACGGAAATAGCCTCCGAGGAGCCACGCTGTCCCAGCGCTCCTCCCCAGGGAGCCCTTTGTACCGAGGAATCTGGTTGCCTGAATGAAAAATGATATCATTTATTTCTTTTGTCAGAGCAGAGCTGTTTTCTTCAGACATAGAAATAACCTCACACCGCAACACCAAATTGGTGGCCAAGCGATAGAGGTAGCTGTCATTTGGGCGCTTGATAATGTTCTGGGTAAACAACCCCGGACTCGGTTTCTTGGCAGGGGCCCTTCTCCCCTCAACACCGTGGCAAAGCGGCAGGGGGTTAGTGCTTTTGAAAATGTCCAGGAGCTCTTCTTGCCCGTCGCTGCTGAGCTAGAAAGAAGCCGGACCTCTCATTCCTGCGGCTCAGACCGCTCCCCGCCGGCCGAGCACTCATTCATTCAGCAGGGAGTTATTGCGCACTGACTCCGGCCCAGCCCGTGCAAAGGCACCAGGGCTGCCGCTGTGCAGAGGCTGGGGCCTCGCCCTCCGTAGACTCACAGTCCGGAGCGGAGGGAGTCACGCCCGCAGTCGCTGCAACGCCGTCTGCGCAGGGCGCAGCGGTCTACTCCCGCGGAAGGGGCAATGTTTGCGGTGAGACTTGAAGGTGCAAAAGACGTCCCAGACCCAAGAAGAAAGGGGAGGGTGTGCGAGGCAGATGAAATAGAATGCACAAAAGCACAGAGGCTTGGAACTGCTTGGCCTTTCTGGAAATAAAAAAAAAAAAACAATGTTATAGAGAATAAAGCACTAAAGAGACCACTGGTTGAATGTATACCCGGCAGAAACCAGATTATATCCTTGTAAATGAAAGAGTTTATTATGCTTTAGGTAATAGGGAGCCATGGAGGAATCTGAGCAGGGAAGTGATATGATTAGATTTTTGTACTAGGATATTCATTCACTCCTTTCTGACTTAAAGAAATTCTGCCACATGTCATATCAAGAGACTAATGCAGGGAACTTCCTCACAGCATTGCTTGTGGTAGTGAAAACATTGGAAATGACATGTCCACCAGTAGAAAAACGGGTAAATAAATAAGGGTACTGTGGTAAAATATCATCGAATTCAATAGTTTAAAATAATCCAATATGGTAGCCCTGGCTGGCGTAGCTCAGTGGTTTGAGCTAGGGCTGTGAACCAAAGCAGCACAGGTTCGATTCCCAGTCAGGGCGCATGCCTGGGTTGCAGGCCACGGCCCCCAGCAACCGCACATTGATGTTTCTCTCTTTCTCCCTCCCTTCCCTCTCTAAAAATAAATAAATAAAGTCTTTAAAAAAATAATCCAACATGGCTAGATCTTAAAGATACAACTTTGAGGAAGAAAAAGTGTGTTTCAGAATATGCGTAGTATGATAAAGTGCATGTAAACTTAAAACCACACGTGTGTGTGTACCAGTCACAAATAATACGCATGTAGAAACATGGATTGTTGCTTCTGGGGAGGAAGGGAAAGGCATGGGGGAGGGAAGAAATACAGAAAGAATTTTATCTATAATTGTTCTATTATTTTTCTATTTAAAAAGAAATAATGGAGCAAAAGCACTAAAGCATTAAATTTCCTGCATTTAAAAAATGTTGAGCTTTTTTAAAAAAACAGAGAAATGTCCACTGGGTAGCGCTGTAGCAGGTGGAAGGAAGGAGGCGGTGCGAAGGAGCCCTGAGCTCCCCCATCAGGGGCTCCTTCGCACAGCCTCCCCCTGAGCCCCGTGACATCCCCCATCCCCTGCCACAGCTCCTCCCGGATGGAACAGACCTGGAGGCCCGTGGTAGGTGGCCCCCGAAGGGCCGTGCATACAGACAATGCCACACCTTTGGGGGCTGCTTTTGGCCTCTGTGCAGAGCTGAGGTGCAGTCCTGGCCTTTCATCTGGTGTCCCTGGACGACAGCGCTTTTTGCCCAGAACCGGCCACCTTTCTGATCTGACTTGACGTCCGGGTCACAGTCTTGTTCACAGTCCCCAGATGCCAGTGCCACGCCTAGGTGCCTGCTAGCCAAGGAGCAGAAACAGGAGGCGCTCAGAACTCTGGGGATGGTCTGGGGATTGGCAGCAGACACAGTGACCAGAGCAAACTCACAGAAGGGAACGTTCTTGTGTGCTCCAGAGAAGTAAAAACGCATCTTTCCAGAAGGAATTCTAGACTCCCTCATACCCTTCAGACCTCACTCCCCTGACCTACAGAATGAACACGTACACCTCGACACAGATCTGTGTGTCTGGGCTGGAGCACTGCCAGAAAGAATGCCAGCACATCCTGGCCCGAGCTAATCCCTGCTTCTACCCCAGCCTGGATTCTGCGGGCACCCAGCAAAGGAAAATGCAGGCTCTTCCACAGTTACATACGGGTTTCATGACCTATGTCCTAGGAAGAACGCACCTGTCCAATGCCCACAGCCTTACCTGAGCAAACCTATCATGCACTTTAAGAACAAAGGTGTGCATAGCTACAAAATCAATAACATGCAAATTATTCTTCTCTGGGGGCCCTGTGTTCTTGAACACACAGAGCCAGGAGAACAGAAAGTCACTCTTCCACACGCACTTCCCCACTATAATTATAACTACCATGCTGACTTCCAGATCTGGGGTTAGCGGCCTTGGCACGAAGACGCCTGAAGGACACCCAAGGCAGTTAGTGGTGTGCCTTCACCCCCACCTTGCATCTCTCCAGGCCTCTGCACTTGCTAGTCCCGGTCCTGGCACATGCCGCCCCCAGGCCCTCCGCTGAAATGCCGCCTCCTCAGAGAGGCCTGGCCTGGCTCTCTGTCTGCTCGCCAGCTGTATTTTGTATGACAGAGCTTTGCATTCCTGGGTGTCACACTCTGCATTTCTCTGTCATCTGTCCGGCTTCCATCTCCCTGCGGGTACAGACCACGAGCTTCGAGAAGCTCCCTAACCACAACCACATGCTCGGAGCCTCACACGGTGCCTGGCCCACAGCTGGCACTCAGCCAGTATTGGTGGAATGGTGAATACTTGCCCTTCTCTTCCTCCCCCATCCATCCTCTTTCTTTCCGCCTACTTCCTCTCCTGCGTCTTTCCTGCCTCCACCTGAAGCCTGCAGGGAGGGTCATCCCTCAGGCAGCTGTCGGGAAGATGAGGGTTGTCCCTGGACTCCTTGCTCTCCATCTCCCTTTCCTGCTCTCCCTCCTGGTACCTGCCTCCTACCTGCAGCTGCCCACGGCCAGCTCTGGTGCGTAGGACCCAAGCTCTGGACCCCCGGATGGCTGTAGGGAAATTGGGGATCAGGGGATGGGGTCAGGCTGTGAAAAAGGCAGGGCTCAGTCTCCAAAGAGGAGAACAGAACATCGTTCAAGGCCCCTTCCAGCACCCACAACCCAGCTTCTTCTTTCCCACGGGAGCCCAGGCCACCATGATGGGGACCCAGCCCCTCCTTCCTTTTCACTCTAAGCTTCCTCTCTCCTGCCAGGAGCGACAGTATCCAACTCTACCCCTCCCCACCTCCTCTCCTTCCTGACTTCTGCTGCTTCCTTGGGTAAGAAACTCGGCTACTGAGTGCTCCCTGGTGCCAGGTACCATACTGGCATTGCCCCCATCCCCGAACCTTTCCTTTCACTGCCTCTTCTCCCTGCCCCTCTGCATCCTGGCTGCTCCGCAGGGCCTCACCCCTGCCTTGCTCCTCTGAAGCCACCCACCCCTTCAGGCCCCCAATACACTGGTGGTGAATGATTGTATCTGCTCCACAGGGGCACCTCATGCGCTCACTTTCCACTTGACTCCCCAGCAAGATTACAAACTGCCAGAGGGCAGGAGCTGTGTCTCATCCTCACAGACCCGGTAGAAACTGATCCAGACAAACAGCTTCTGTTCACAGATGTCAGCTCTTCCCTCCCCTCCTCCCACCGCCACCCAGACATGCCCGTCCATTCCATCCACTGATCCCTGAGAGAAGAGGCCCACTATACGAGCACAGTGCATGTGAGGCACCTGCTGTGCACCGGGTACCTGGGGTGTCCGTGGGCAGCGACAGACCAGAGTCCCTACTTTGCTGGGTCTTACCATCTAGGAGGAAGGAAAGATCAATCAGACACCTACAGGAACAAATCTTTGATTACATAACTCCCAAGATAAGTTCTCTGAAGGAAGGGAGCTTTGCTCATGAGAGTGAAGGCAAAGGGATTTGGACGGGCCCCGCTGACCAGGAAGAGCAACGTCTGTCCGAGAGCGGAAGGATGGACTTGACTGGGCACGCAGGAAGCATCCCAGACAGAAGGACTGGCACTGCAAATGGGCAGTTGGGCCCCAGTCATTCCCGGGAGAGTTGCATCTCTTACTAGTGAAGGGCCATATAATTTATTGCCCAAACTGGGACATTTTTAAGAGTAAAAATGGGGGCTGTTAGTAATTATGCTGGGCCAATAGACATCAATGCCTGGGCGAACCGGGCACACGGTCACACTCATTTCAGAGTGACAGTCCCCCTGCCTCCTGCCTGCCCCTCCCCCCGCCCCAGCCACGACAGGAACACCAGCTGTTGGCCAGTGCTGCCATTGACCTGGGCCTGCGCCCTCCAAGAGACAAGGGGGAAGACAGAGGCTGCACCCCAAGATGGAGGCAGGGGGGCCGGAAGGACTGTGCCGATCCCAGGGCTGGGACAGGAGCTAGGGCAGGCCTGTGGGGTGGTGGGGGGCCTGTGGGAGGCAGACAGGTGTGGGATCGGTACCAGCTTCCTGTTGCTGTGATAGCGAACTCAGCTCACACACAGGTGGCTTTTCAAGCTCTCTGCCCTCCCCAGCTGCCCAAGTCCCGTGTGCTTCGAGGAAACAGGCTCATGTGGCTTCCTCCAGTTTCTTTGGCTCTGTCCCCTGTGCAAAGGTGGCCTGATTTGTGCTTGGAATGTAGGTAGAGCCCCAGGGACAAGAGTGTATACGAGTGCGTGTGTGTAAGAGAGAGACCTATTTCCCTCCGTCCCTCTGTCTGACTCTCATGATTAACACAGCCCCACGTCTGGCTGCACCCCCAGAATACATGCTACAGGCAGCAGAGCCCCGCCCCTCTCAGCGGAGCCCGTTGTCCTTTCCGTTTCTGAGCGGCGCCAGGCTCACAGACCCCATGGAGGTAGAATATAACTTTCCAAAAATAACCCCTAGTCCGACCTGCAATTTAGCCTTTGGGTTTTTTTCCCCTCGTGGTAATGGGATTGTAGCCTGGCCTGGTCCCTCCTGGATCTCCGGTCCCCGAAAGCAGACCCTAGGGGTGTCTGGTGTGAAGCATCGCTTGGGGTGCCCGGTGCCCCGCACTGCCTGGCGCAGGGCGAAGATTCTGTGTGCACTGAACAGAGACAGGCTGCGTCTGGCCCAAGTGAGCAGCCCTACCTCCTCATCCCCCCCCACCCCCCCACCCCCGCCTGTGCGAGAGCCACGCCCCACCTGCGCACCTCCAAGCAGCAGCTACCTCTGTGAGGTTTTCTGTGCCCTTTATCCCTTGTCCCCACCGCAGAGCCAATCACTCCTGTCTTTGGTTTCGTAACACTTTGTATGGAACGAGGTGACCCAATCGTGTGCCCACACGCCCGCCAGGCTCTGGGCAGCTTGCGGGAGTGAGTGTCATGGGGGCAGGGAACTGAGCCCACAGCCAGCCGTGGGCAGAACATTTAACCCCTTGGTGCCTCCGTTTCCTCGGATTCAAACTCAAACCTGGCTCCAGAGTTCGTGTCTCACCCACAGAAGTGCCTCACCTCTGGGAGCTGGAAAACGTCTCCATTGCCCACATGGGTGCTGGGCTCCGGCGCACGCCTCGCACCGCACACACGGTTTCCCTGCAGGGTCTCACCCAGGCCTCCTGCGGCCTGGAGGTGGAAACACACTGACGGATAGCACAGGCCTGTTGGTGACGCTAACGGATTTAGGAGGGTTCCTCCAGAGTTGAAGTCACCAGGGATGACCTCAGCTTACTTTAGGGGGGTAAGGAAGGCTCTTGGGGTGGGGTTACCCCAAGATGGGCTGAATTTGATTTAAAACTTTGCAATTGGTGTGATCCCTCCTTATGGCAACTGAAGAGTATTTCTCGAGTCTAGCCAGCATCCAGCACTACGAGAGAGGAGCACGACATTGTCCCCGCTTACACTTGCACTAGAGAGGCATACAGCTCGCATTTGGGGAAAAGCTTGGCCGAGCCCCCTGTGAGCTGGTCCTGAATGGTACTTGGCCTAGTGTCTATCCCAGCACCAAGCAGGGCGTGGCCAGATGAGACAGGTGGTCTGTGAATGAAGGCCAAATGAAAGACAAACTCAGGAGTGAAAGGACAGGTGTGGACCAAAGGGGCTGGACGTCTGAGGAGAGAGGGGTCAGTGGGGACTGGAACATCTCTGGAAGGTTCAGGGAAGAGATGACAAGGAACGGGAACCCCGAAGGAGGAGCAGGAGCTGTTGGGGGTAGTGGGTGGCAAACCAAGGAGGCGGCGACCTTCAGAAACACTTGTGGCCACTAGGAGCCATTAAGGAAGGTTGATGGAGTGGGGGATGGGAATCAGGAAGGTGGAATTCCACCTTATATGTCAAACTGAGAAGCCTGAACTTGATCCCGGGCAAGGAGGAGCTGCTAAGGGGCCTCGAGCAGGGCTGTGACATGATGAGAACAGTGTTTTTGGAACAGCGCGAAGGGCAGGCTAACCCGCCTGAGGTTATTCCGATGGCCAGAGTGAAGGAATGAGGTCTCGGTTTGCAAAAGGAGGGACGAACGTGACTTTTCAAAGGAAGGACACAATTGTCCCAAGGGCCACCATAGTGCAGACCCAGGTGTCACAGTGACCATGTTAACTTTGACAGACGTGACCGTGTGCAGTTAACAAATAGAGACCACAGCCTCTCTCTGTAACGACTCACTGTCTTTATTAACAATGCCTCTGGATTCTGAAAGAACAGACTGGTATTTCACAAAGCAATATTAATGTTGTCATTCTCTACAAGAAAAACTTTGGCATAAATAACTTAAGTGAGAAAATAAATATGTAACTTAACTCTTTTTAAAAAACCACAACTCTCCATCTTTCTCATGGGATGAATTCCACATGAAAGATCGCAAAAATCGACCAGCCCAGCAGGCTTTCACGTGGCACACGCTTCTTTTTTTTTCTCTTTTAAATCTTTTTTAACAATTAGAAACTACACAGAAAGTCAGAGGTGACTGGAAAACCTTTTTAAAAAGGTTTTGCGGTGGCAGCTCTCTGGCTTTGCGGCTTCTCAGCGTATGTACAGCACGTATAATTGCTCCCCAGTGATATTGTTTTCATGTAAGGTGTGCCATCACGTGTAACAGCATCAAAAAGCAATTTTCGAGACGGAAATGTGCCTGGGAGGGGTCGGCAGGAGGAGGTTACCCTGGAGGAATCTGCTGGCCTTGGAGTGGGGGGTGGCTGCCTCCTTGGGCCTGCAAGCCCAGGGTCCTGGGACCTTGAGATTTTCTGGGAAAGGTGGCTTTAATATACGGCCATAGGGGGAGGAGGGTGCTGGTTTGGGGGAATGGTGGGGGGCATAGTTTCTGTCCCTCCCACCACCCTTGGGACCTTCTCCTTGTCTGCCCCAGCCGATGGTGTGTCTGCATCCTCTGAGAGGGAGGGTGGAGGTAGCTGCACATCTGAGGAGGCCGGGCTGGGAAACACCTCCACACCGCTCAGGCGTGTGCCAGCCACAGACGACTCTTGTTTGCCCCTGTGTGGTTTTCACCTTTGGCTGTCAGATCAGAGGTTTGCCAGTCCGAATTCTGGACACGACCCTGGCAGTGATTCGATCCCACGGCTCTCTCCCCGCCCTTTCAACAGGCACCAAGCCCTCGGAATCACAGGACAGGAGATTCCTTCCTATAGTAACCCCGCCCCTACCCGCACTTTGCAAACAGAAAGTCAAGGTCCAGAAAGAAAAGAGTGTGTAGTCCAAGGTCACTCAGCGAGTCAGTGGAAGAGCTAGGACTAGAAACCCTATCTGCAAACCCAAGTCCTGTGCTCTGGGCAGAGCGCCGAGCTGTGTTTTATGACGGCAGAGAGGTGGACGGGGATGTTCTCGAACTTTCACAACCAGTCCCCAGGCTTCTCACTCCCCACTGCTCCTTCAGACCCCCGGGGCGGTAAAATGCTTCCTTTTCTCGCTGCTCTGAAGTGGGACCTGCGAAAGTAGGCGCCCCAGTGGGCGGGGCTGCATGGCTCAGTGTCTGTGACTCTGCTCCCTCCCCTGCCCTGCGGGAACCCTCAGCGGTGGGTGGGGACTGTGGGCGCCCGGGATCTGCAGGACCCGGGTACCTGCTGGGAAGCCAGGCAGGTCGGAGCCCCCTGCCCTAGGCTGCAGGCACTTAAAATGAAATACAAACACTCAAACCGCGCGCAGAGGGCAGAAACGTGGGGCGCCCGGTTTAAAGGCGCCCGCTGGGGAGGCGCGGTGGGCAGGTGGGTCTAGTAGGCGTTCTCCAGCTCGGCCTGGTTGGCTTTGGCGCCCCGGGCACGGGGCCGCGGCTTTCGGCCCTTCTGCGGCCGCGCGGCCTCGGGCCCGAAGTCCTTGAGCTCGGACTGGTTGTGGTAGCGGGTGAGGCGCTTGCACTTGCATGAGGCCACCAGGCGCACCTTGCGCGCACGCGGCGCCGCGCCGCCGGGACACAGCAGCTGCACCCGCTGCGCGCGGTAACGGTCAGGGATGCAGCGGAAGTCGGGCCCGTTCGGGCGCCACCACTTGCCCCGGCCGATCGCGTTGGGCAGCAGGTGCGCAGGGCCGCACTGGCCGGAGCACACCAGCTCAGTGATCGGCTTGGCGCTGCGGCAGGGCCCGT
Source organism: Tonatia bakeri (assembly GCA_004024845.1). NCBI lineage: Eukaryota > Metazoa > Chordata > Mammalia > Chiroptera > Phyllostomidae > Tonatia > Tonatia bakeri. The sequence goes on from PVIA01009535.1 coordinate 52,351, forward strand.
CGGTCACGTAGCGGGTGAAGTGCAACTCGCGGCAGCTGTATTCCGACACGTCTGCGGAGAGAAGCGCGCGTGAGGGTGGCAGCGCGGCCCAACCACCCCTCCCGGCCCCTCCCTGCACGCCACCCCGCCCATCCCAAACCTGCCTCTCTCCAGAGGCTTTGCCTTTTGCCCATGGGCATCTATTATGGGAAGGGTCCAACTGGTGGAAAGATCTCCCCCTAAAACTTTGGAGCCAAGGGGTATGTGTGTGTGTGTGTGTGTGTGTGTGTGTGTGTGTGTGTGTGTGTGTGTTGTTTGTTTTGCTGCTGTTCAGATACCAGCTGCATCACTGTGTGATCCTGGGCAAGCTACTTAACCTCTCTGTGCTTCCCATCTGTAGGATGGGTTGCCCTCGGAGTTCAGGGAACACCACCGAGCACACAGTGAGATCTGGACGCCTTGGCTGTTACTATGTGTTATTATTTCTCTCCAAGGGGAGCCTCTGGGCCAGACTTAAGTCACACCCATGCCACAGGGTCACTGGCCATGGCAAGGCTGATGCTAGCCACACAAGTTTCAGGGCTCTGGCTGATCCCAAATTCCTTTTCCAGCCACTTGGGAGGGGCAGTGAGGGGCTGGAGAAAGGAGTAGGGGGTTAATTGAAGGTAATAAATCAGGGCAGCTGCTTGGGAGGAGAGAGCTGGAAGGGGAGGTCGAGAGGAGGAGAAGTCCTCAGGCTTGAAAGGGAGCAAAGGCGGCGTGCCCAACCCCCTCGTTATCACTGAGGGCAACTGAGGCCTGGAGAGGGAAAAGCACTCGCCCAAGAAGAAGAGCGGGACCCCCCAACTCCACTTCCCCAGGGTCCTAGCGCCGCCTGGCTCCCACGTGGGTGGAAGCTGTGTGCCCAAGCTGGGCCAGGGGCCTGGGGTTGGGGGATGAAGGGCTTTTTTTTACTATAACACCTCCCTACCAGGGGGGGACCAGGATCAGATGGAAGACCTACAGGTTTGGTGGCCACAAACATTTAGTAAGTATCGCCGGGTACCAGGCACCCTGCTGGCCACAGCTCTGCTTCGTGCCGTTTGAATGGACGTCTAATGGTGGCACAGGCTTGCTTCCTGGGGGTGGGGTGGGGAGATTGGGCTTTGAAGTCTGACTCGGTCCCCTGAAGCCACCTGGACGGTGTCTTCTATGGTGGGGTTCAATGGGTGGGAGCTTTTTAAACAGCTGGTCCTCATGTGAGCACCTGTCCACACCCAAGTGTCTCATGGGGACCATTCCTATATTACACGAAGGGATGAAAAACAGTCCTGAGGCCAAACCCAGAGAGAGGGCAGAGAAGGCCAGGCGGCCGCCCCTGGCACTGGAGGGCAAACCCAGCAGGGGAGATGGGGGGTTGCCTCCCCCCCTCCCCGCTGTGGCTGGCCTTCTGGTTTCTGGGTTGGTTTGGCATCCTCACTCCTGCTCCTGGGCCACAGGGGTGGTGTGTGGGGGCGGCTTATTTGCCCAGGGAAGGAGGCTTTGGGGCTTTCCAAGAATAGTGCCCCAGGGTCAGGCACTTCCTCTGCACAGGGTGACCTTGTTTTGAGCAGGCAGCTTCCTCAGGGCTTGTGGCCTCCCGCAGGAGCCCAGGGAAGCGGACAACTCACACCTGAGTCCCATCCTTTGAGCTTAGTTGACTTTTCCTGGGCGGTAGTGGGAGCAGGGCACGTCTGCCCTCCAGGGTCCCCCCAGCCTCCTCTGGAGTTGCCCTTTGCAGAGACCCACGTTCCCAGCTGCTCGTGAGGCAGGGAAGGATGGGATGCAGGAGCCTGGGTGGTGGGCTCCTCTCCCACCTGGAGAATGGCCAGAGGGCAAGGAGGCCCACACTTGGAGTGTCGTCCCAGCCCCTGCCCCCAGCTGTTCCTGCCAGCTGCAGAGCCAGCTGTGCGCACGGCCCCCAGGCTTCTCTGTGCAGACCTGACCGGGGCCCCAGGTGTGCCCTACGCTGGGCCACTGACTCTTACTGGGGCTGGGCTCCCTCCCCGAGAACGAGGCTCGGCTTGGTCTGAGGTGGGGACCCAGGACAGACGCCAGACTCAGTAGACACCCCTGCACAGAGGGTGCTGCCTGCCCTCCAGGACCGGGGCCCAGCTGCCACCCACGGCAGAGGCTGACACTGTACCTACACTCCCGTTCAGGGGCCAGCTCACCGGGCAGAGCATGGGTGAGGGGAGCTGATGGGATGCTCCTCTGCCGTCCCTTTTCCTACTGCCTTTGGAGGATTTGCTCTGGCTGTTGGTCCCCAAGACCCCACTCACAATCCCCCAGCAGGGCTGTCGTGAAATTGGATCAAACTGAGCTCTAATCTCAGTTTTTCTATTTACTACCAGATGACTTAACTTCTGGAACCCCCGTTTCCTCACCTTCAAACCTGGAGTTCACCTCACGGGGGCCCCCACACGGTGGGTCCCCAGGGCACAGAACATGCACAGCCCACGCGGAGCATCTGGCGCCCGGCAGGTGCTCCCCAGGGGAGGCTGCCCTGCCCTGGTGGTGCTGGCAGCTGGAACTGGCTCTGGAACTTTCAGGAGGGGATTCCTCGAAACCTTCCCTTCCCCCCGCCCCTGAGCCTGTCCCAGTGCTGCGCCCCACCCGCTCCGTCCTGCCCCCCTCACCGGCTCTCTGCCAGCGCCCTGCCAGCCTCCTGCCAGCCTCAAGTCCCTGCTCCCAGATGCCAGGGCCACACCGGCGCGCCATCCTTCTCCTGCCTCCAGGCAGGACGGTCCCTCCACCTTTGGCCGGCAGTGCCTGAGGGTCTACCCTGATCTTCCACATGTCCCAAAGGGAACCCACCCACCAGAGGACCCTCACACTAGCAGTACTCTCTTCCACCCCATACCTTTGGCCTCAAAGGGGTGGTGGGGAGGCCTCCCACCGTTCTCCGCCCGGTTCATGGTCTTGTTGTTCTCAGGCTCTGGCGGGGGCTCGGGGAACGCGCCCAGCTCGGGGATGATCTCCGTGGCATCGTTCTTGAAGGCCGGCCACCCCTGGGTCTCCGCCGTGCGGAAGGCTGCGTGCAGCAGCAGGCAGGTGAGACACAGGGCGAGAGAGAACTGCATGGTGTCAGCTGGAGGAGGGCACCTGGCCTTCCAGTAGTGCGGGCTCCAGTCCCCAGCCCAGACTCGTTTGCCTTTTTAAAGCCCCCTCTGCCTCGTGCCAGCCAATGACAGGCTGGGGCAGGGCTGGTCCCAGGCTTCCCTCAGCCCAGGGGGAGGGAACAGGGTGTGCTCAGAGAGTAAGCCCTCTCCAAAGACGTCACCTCTCCTCCAGCACAGCAAACTCCCACATTGCTGCCGGTGCTCCCAGGTGACCCAGAGGGGGGGGTGGCGTGTGAGGCAAGCCTGCTGTCCAGCACTTCCCCTGTGCGGGCGGCTGTGGTTTCCAGATATCAAAACGAGCCCCGGATTTTAATCTGGACCTCCCTGGGCCCCTCAGGCTTCCACACAGCAAACTTCGGACCAGCTTCACAAAGGAAGCCCCAGCTCTGAGTTCTGCGCAGGGTGGAGCCCAGCCGATGCCATGCCTCAGGCCAGGTGGATCTGTCCCCCCAGCAAATGGCCCTATGGGTGTCAATTTGGCCCCCACAGACCCTGACAGAGGGAGAAGGATGCTTTTTAAGAAATCTCATGGGTCCTGATTCCACAAGGCTCAGCCTTGATTATCCTGGCCAACAGAGCCTCCCTTGGCATCTCTGGATGGCAAGAGAGAAAACCAAGGGCCACCCAGTTGGGCAAGGGGGCGGGGATTCTGGCTACCAGGACCGGATGAGCAAGTTAACAGGCTCTGGTGATGGAACTGAAGGAGGAAACCTCAGCTCACGCTCCTCAGACATCCTGCGCACAGTGGCACATACTTTTTGGGCAGGACACTCAGTGTGGCTGACAGGCTGGTGTCCTAAAGGCAGTCATATCCCTAGTCAGGCTGTGGGTACAAGTGGAAAGCACAAAGTCCCTTTTCTTGCAAACGCCAAGGCCAACATTTTTAGTGCTGACTTTTTTTTTCCTGGTCTCCCAGCCCATTACATTTTTAAAAGCCAGCTTTGAGTCAGTCCTAGGTGGAAACATCTTATTGCTGCATACCACGGGGTGCATTCCATGAAACCATCCCTGGTCCTGCCAGCCACAAAAAAACCCAAAGGAATTGCTACCTCAGCCCTGGAGCAGGAGGAGGGGCCGGGAGGGGCGGAGGTGTGGGGCAGGAAGGTTCACACCTGAGGTGCAGGAAAAGGAAGGAGGGCCAGCGGAAGCTTTCATTGCAGGTGGATGGTGGAGGCAGTGGCCGCTCCCGGCCCTGAAGCAGACTGGGAAGAGGGCTGTGGCTCAGGTCCCCTTGGTATTTTCACTGGGCAATGAATCAGCAGGCCCCACCTGCAGAGCCTCTGCGAGGCTTCTGCCACCTGCCTCGACTTGTAAGTCGCTGTGTCCATCTGCGGCCGTCTGTCCCTCCTTCTTTCCATCATCCATCACTCGACACATGAATGCAGCTGCTCTGACAGTTTTACAAGCCAGACAGAAGCCCCTGCAGGAAGGGCCTCTCTGATGCCTGCTTCCTTCGTCTTTCCTTCCTTCGGGGCAGACGAAAACAGCTGTGGCCATTGTTGGGGGTGATCTATCTCTCCCAGCAGAGCCTGTGTGTTGTGAGAAGCTGGTCCTTCACGCCCCCTCCCCCCGTCTGTGACCCTGTAGCCTCCTCTTCCCTTGCTTTGGAATGTGGACCGTTAACCCCGTTGTGGCCAGACAGCTTCCCTTCTTGCCCGGGACTTCAGAGAGGGCCGTCCTGATGCCAGTGGTCCTTGAGCTGATGGGATTGATGCTGGAGCCCCACCTGCTGTGGGAAGCTACAGGCCCCCGCGGTGAACCAGAGAAATGTGGACCATCCTTGGAACACTTCCGCCACCTGCTGGAGATGCAAGGAAAAGCCAACTCCTGGAGACTAGTGAAGGTCAGGATTTTATTTATTTTATTTGAAACAAAAATAATATTTTAAAAGAGAGAGATGGGAGAATCCAGTAGGCTTGAATCTCTAGATTCTCTCCAAACTTTTGAAATATTCTCCGTCAATGTTCTCCCACGCTTTCTGCAGAACGGCTCAGAGACACCCTACTATGAAGCCAACTGCTGTTTCACTTAACGGAAATGCAACTTTGCTCACCCGGTCCCCAAGCTTGTCATCGCTCAGAGCCAGACGACGCTCCTGGAGTCAGCCCCCCAGGGCTGGGTCTGACTCTGCTGTGGGTACTTAGGTTACATCCGGTGTCCCCCATCCTGAATAGGGATGCTATTGGACATTCTGTACAAAGAAATTTTTTTAGGTAAACCTTTTTATTCTGAGATTATTGTAAATTTACATGCACTTGTAAGGCATAATACAGAGACAAGTCCACATACCCCGTTTCTCTCAATGGTAACGAGCAAAATAGAGTGCCATATCAAAGCCAAGACATTGGCGTTGACACAACCCACCAATCTTATTCAGATTTCCCGTTTTATTTGTACACGTGTGTGTCTTTGGTTCTGTGAAATTGTGTCACATAAGCAGGGTCCGGTATCTGCCACACAGGCAAGATGAAGAACGACTCTGTGAGTGAAGAAATTCTACTCACTGTCCTTTCATACCCCTCCTCCCCGCCCTCCCTCTGCACCCCCAAACCACGGAACCATTAATCTGTTCTCCATTTCTACAATTCTGTCATTTCAGAAATGCTATATATAGAAATTAACCCGCATGTAACCTTTTTGGATTAGCTTTTTTCACTCAGTGTAATTCCTTGGAGATGTATCCCAGCTGTTGCATGTTTTAACAATGCATTCTTTTTTATTGCCAAGTCGTAGTCCACAAGTAACTTAAAAAGACACTTTAGGGTTATGTCCAGAAGTGAGTGCTGGTCTAAGAGGGAGCACAGTTTGCTGCAGACTGCAGGGTTGTTCTCCAGAAAGCCCAGTCAGGCCCGCAGCCCTGTACGTGACATGTAAGCAGGCACGTGGGTTGGTTTCCTGGGGCTGCTGAAACAAAGCACCACACATGCCCTGGGGCGTGGCTTAAACGACAGAAACGTATTGTTTCACGGCTCTGGAGGCTGGCACGGTGAGATCAGAGTGCTGGCGGGTCGGTCCCTTCCAGGGGGGTGAGGAAGTCTGTGTTGCGCCCCTCCCCAAGCTGCTGGTGCCTCGCCGGGATCCTTGGCTTTGCTTGGCCTGTGGAGAAGCTTTATCCCCGACCCAAGCCTTCATCTCCACACAGAGAGAACCCTGTGTCTCTGTCCTAATTTCCCCCTTTTATAAGGACACCAGTCACGCCGGATTAGGGCTCACTCTGCTGACCTCATCTTGACCAATGACATCTGCAAGGACCCTACTTCCAAATAAGGTCCCATTCAGAGGTACTAGGGGTTAGGATTTGACGTACTGACTGCGAGGGGCTGGGGGGAGTCAGTGGAAGGAACATTACTGAGAGGAAGCTTCAGGGGTAAAGGGGGTTCTGACTGAACCGACTTAATGGGATTCTCGCTGAAGGCAGGCCAGGGCGCTCGGGCTTCACCTGAGGCAGGTGAAGGATGGGGAAGCCGACCAGATATCGAAGGTGGTCAGATGGGGAGGATGCGGGATGCTGGCTCAACTGCCTTAGCGGGATTCTTGCTGCAGTTGGACAAACACGCAAGTCCAAAAGTCAAGGCCTGCTTGTAAAAGAGTCCAGGGGAGAACAACTCGAGTTTGGTGCCCCATGTATTTGGAGACTGTCCTCCTCCCTCGGAACCCAGCTGCACAGCCCTCCAGTCTTCTTCCCCTTCCGACATCTGCTTCCCAGGCCTCTGGTTCCTCCTTCCTCTCAGGGGGGCTGCCCAAGTGCCCTAAGTGCTGGGGATGTTACCTGGAAGGTCAGCCAGTGCATGGGCTTTCAAACTAGGTTTCTCAAAACCCCAGGCTTCCACTGAGGTGTCTCGTGGTTTTAAAGATGTATACATTTTAATTATTTGAAAATATAATAAAAACATTGGAAGCATCCACTTCTAATGAACTGGAACCCACCCATTCATGTCCCACCTCTGGGTCAACTCATTTTAGTGTACACTCAGAAGTCGTATCTCTGCGTACTGGAACTTCTCATAAAATAGGTCATCAATTCAGAAGGTCATAGCTCAGAGACTATCATTTTAAAAATTAGGCTTGGGCATGTCCACTCTCATAAAATCACACGAGTGAGCCCAGGACACTCCTGCACAGCTCTGAGTTTCAGGATGTACTTGACACTGTACCACCACGACAGACATAGAAATTAACAGGATAGACGCAGATTTAAAAACAGCAATTATCATCTCTCAGGATCATCTCAACATTCTGTGCTCATTAAAGCAGCTGGGACTCTTAAGAGTATGCAGAACTTCCAGCCAAGGTGGAGGAGTAGGTAGACACACTGTGCTCCTCGCACAACCAAAAGAAGGACAACAACGAGTTTAAAAAAAAAAAACCACGACGAGAACTGCCAGGAAATCGAACTGCATGGACAACAAAGGAGTTAAAGAAGAAACATTCATCCAGACCAGTAGGAGGGACGGAGATGGGCAGCCGCATGGAGAGGACTCACGGCAAGGCTGCGGCTGGCGAACCAAGTGGTCCCACATTCACGTGCAGATAAACCAGGAGGAACAAGTGGGGGGCGAGACAGACCATGCAACCCAAGGTTCCAGTGTGAGAAAATAAAGCCTCAAATCTCTGATTGAAAACACCTGTGGGGGTTGAGGCAGCAGGAGAAACTCCCAGCCTCACAGGAGAGTTCGTTAGAAAGATCCACAGGGTTCTAGAATGCACACAAACCCACCCACCCTGGAACCAGCACCCAAAGGGCCCAATTTTATTGTGGTAAGTGGGGGAAGTGACTGAAATCTGGCAGTGGGCAGAGTAAGCGCCATTGTTCCCTCTCAGCCCCCTCCCCCACATATAGCGTCACAACGCAGTGCTGTGGTTGCCCTGCCCTGGTGAACA
>PVIA01009536.1:0-60346 GCA_004024845.1 Tonatia bakeri
GGAGGGAGGTGGGGGGGTGGGAGGGCTTGATTGGGAGGGAGGGAGGGAGGCGGGGTGAGAGGGCTTGATTGGGAGTAAGGGTGAGAAAACTGTACTTGAACATTCATTTAAATAAAAAAAAGAACAAGGATAAGGACACATGGACAAAAACGAGGGGATGGTGGAAATGGGAGGGACATGGGGAAAGTTGGGAGGGGCTTGGATGGGAGTAAAAGACAGAAAACTGTACTTGAACAACAATTAAAATAAAATTTTAAAAAAAGATTGTCACAAAAAGTAAAATAAACACCAAGTATGACAAAAAAAAAAAAGAGAGAGCAAAAATGAACATATACTGGTTATGTGTTTTGTGCTTAGCATTTCACATGTCATATCATTTAATCATCTCAGCAAGTGTGATGATTAAATGTATATTAATCCACTTATGTATATTAACTCATTTAATCTACACAACTGCCTGACTGAGGTGAAGAAGGTTATTATCCTATTTTCCCTATATTACAGAAAACAAAATTGAAACACTCAGTGATTAAGAAACTTGCCCAACATCACATAGGTAGTGAACAGCAGAATGGAAGTTCAAACCCAAGAACTCTGGCTTCTGAGTCCTATCTCTCCTCCACTCAAGGTAATGATGTTATAAAGTGCAGTGTCTGCCTATAGGAGGGCCTCAATGAATACACATTGTCATCATCACTTTTCCACTCTAGATTACTGACATGTATTAAGACACCCCAAAGGGGTGTCATCTCTCCAGAAGGCGTGATCTAGCCTGGAGACCACTGACCATTGACCTATAATGACTCTTCACTCCATTTATGTATTGGAAGTTTCCTCTCCCACCCTTTCTGTGGTCTTGGATTCCATCCTTCCATAAAACAGGCATTTGCCATTTCTCTAATCTTTAAGAAAATTACATTTGGGATAGGACTGTTTAGGGTGCATTAGTCTGTAGCATGTAAGTTGTCTGCCCCATGGGAGGGCTGCAGGTGATAAAATGAAGGAGATTAAGGAGTCAAATCATGGCATTTGAGAAGACCATTCATGCAATCGCAAGTTAGCTAGATAGTAGAATTACATAGAGATTTTATCATATATTTGGATTTTGCTAATGAAGAGCTTCCTATAATCCTCTTAAATTGGTTAGCCATTATTTTTGTTGTTAGCCCAAGTTGTTAAAAGTGGGTCCCCATTTCCTTTCAGTTCATCTTATCACAAAAATCTTAAGAGATGAAGAGAAGTTCTATTTTCAGATGAGCAGTTAAATGGATAGGAACAGTAAGAGAAGATGTGAAAGGCCTAAAAATCTTCAGATTAGATCTGGCATCAATGACCCTGGAGGAAACAGTGAATGAGGGAAGTACTTGCTAGCTGAACCAGAAAGATGATTAACTATATTCACTACAGAAAGCAGTCAGAGTCATATAAAAATGTCCTCCAAACCTCCAGACAAAAGCACAGACTCAGTGAAGACAAATAACTCTCTGAGCCCTGTTGTTAGGTGAATCCATAAGGGATCTATAACTTATGAATACTCACAATAGCTCTGTTTTAATATTCTTTCTAACACCAATTAAAAAATGTAGAAGTCCAGGTTAAGTGAGAAAGTGGCCTTATAGGATACTTTTGTGCTCTTATATCTTGTGACAGATTCTTACCCCTAAATAAAGACCTAAAAAATATGCAACACACACACACTTGTTTCAGCACTATTGTATATCACATGAACTTCTGGGTGTCCTTGGTAATTTAAGGGAACATTACAGTAGTTCAGTCTAATACACATCCTGCAGACATATTATATTTGAGGCAGTAGGCCAATTATCTCACTACATTAAAAAAGATATGTGCATAGTCACCCTGATGAGCCTACTAACCCCCATCTAATCAGTTACCAAATCCTGTGGACTCTACTGTGAGGACTGCCATTGCCACCATTGGTCCAGGCCTGCATCACCACCCCAGCCTTTCACAGCGCCCCCCACCCCAGGCCTCTTCCCTCCCTTTAGACAGCAGTCTATCCTTTGAAATGTTAAGCTCATCATGTTACTTTCCCACTGAGAATTCTTCTGTGGTACCCAGATGCTCTCAGTATAATGACCAGGTTTGTCTCATACCTTCCAGAGCCCTGCATCCCCACCCTCCCTTTCTAGCTGCACTGTTCTTGTCACTCCTCTGCCATTTCCTCAAACAGGTCCTGCTCCTTCCTGCCACTTCCTGTCCCTTCCTGCCATGTGGCCTTCACATATCTGCTTCTGTGTGACTGTCCCTGGCTTCATCTGGCTTGTACCTGTGCTCCTTTTGACCACTCTGTACTTTTTTCATGTCTCTACCACTGAAGTTGATTTACATACTTAGTTGTATAACTAAGTTGCAAGTCCTACAAAAACAAACTCAGTCCTCCAGGGGGCAGTGGTCAATTGCTGTATCCTCAGTTTCTAGCACAGTGCCCCACACAGACAGATGCTAAATACTTGTTGAATGAATGCATGAAATAGCGTACCACATTCAGAGAGAAAAAGAATATTTGCAACTAACTTAACATAAGGAGAAGGAAAGAAATACTGTGGGGCACAGATAAGAAGGCCATTTATTCCCTATTACGGATAGAAGGATTGAGCAAAAAGACAAAAGGACTCATGGACAGGCACAACAGTGTGGTGATTTTTGAGGGAAATAGATATAAGGGGACTAAATGGTAATAGAAAAAAAATACAATAAAGATTTTTTTTAAATAAATAAATGCTTTCAAAACTTTAAAAAAAGAACTTTTTAAGAATAAGCAGTTGGTGGGCTTGATTGGGAGTAAAGGGGAGAAAACTGTACTTGAACAATCATTAAAATAAAATTGAAAAAAAAAGAATAAGCAGAATTAAGATATGCAAAAAAAAAGGAAAGTTCTTTCCTTCAAAGATAAGCACTTGGCCAAAAGCAGGCAAGCAATTGGCACTTTTGAGGAATGGTGAAAAGTCTAGTAGAGCAAACTCGAGGGGGCTTTGGTGGGTGTAGAGGCAGGTGGCCAGAAGGGGAGGACTGGAAGGCAGCCTTGAATGTCACACCAGTAAGTTGGGGCATCCTTGTCAGAGACAATAGCATAGCCCCAATTGATTTTAGCAATGATGAGAATAATCTAGTGAAAAAAAAATAGAAAGCTTGAGGAACTAGGTAATGGTGAGGGGACTACAAACAGAAAACAGTCAAGAGACAATGCAAAAACCAAGGCTTCCTTTCCCATTGAAATCAAATACAAATTTAATATAAGTTGTTGAGTACAATTGTAACTTTTTCTTTGTGAATGATTCATTCATATGAAACAACTCTTTCTACCTTTTGAGAGAAATGAGACAGAGAAAGATTTTTTTTGGTTGATTGTTTCAGTGGCAAGAGAGATGAATTTATGCCAACTAATTTCAGCAACATGGGAATTTATTGGCTGTTGTGCCACAAAAAAGGCCAGTTTGCTGCTGGAGGCTCTCTTCTTGCCATCTTTCATCTCTGTGTTACTCTGGGTATTAATTTTGCTTTCTCAGGTAAGCACTTTCTGAACTTTTTGTTACCGTGGTTGTCACCACACTTTCTTTAATGCTTTTCAAAAATTCCTAGAGAAGGGCTCTCAGTGACCTAGCTGGGTTGCACATGTTTTCCTGGGGCCTGGAAGAGGTGTTCTGTGCTAGCTGCCCTCTAGAACCATAAACCTGGCATTGTGTGAGGGGGTGGGTCTCTACATGAAGAGGGCTTCTGTTATGGAAAGAAGGAAAAAGTCTGGGGAGATAAAACAAGAGATGCTATATATTATATCATGATATAACACATTTATATAAAACAAGAGATGCTATATATGTGATATATATTATATATCATATATAACTATATATAAGATATATGTCTTATCTTCATATTTTATATAAAAATATATGTATATATATGTATCTTGACATACAGGATCTAAAGTGCTATTGTCACATATTTGGGGACTGTAGATCAGCACAACTATTTATATATCTCTTCCTGCCATTCATTCACTTGTCTTATAAGAATTCAAAATATCTTTTCCAACATACCTTGCTTGCAATTTGAAGAAAACAAGAAGTCATATTTTTTCCTCTTATGAATCTCCAGCTTGCTTAACTAAAAGATTATGTTCTTTTTTTAATAAAATTGGAGAGCACTCTTTTTATTCCAGAAATAAAAGAATATTGGTGTAGAAAAGGGAATAGCTGAGCACAATATTTTTGCATCTTCTGATTCTACCTTGTTTCAGAGTTGAATAATATCCTAGATAGGCAAGGGGAAATAAATAAATGGAACTAATATTTTACTTAAGAAATTTAAACAAAGCAAAGCAAATAACCATTGCAGTTCTGGGAATCTAACCTTCATCTGGTTTGACACATCCTAATGAGTCCATTAAGTCTGTGGTTCAAAATAATCCATTGAAAAACACAAATGAATATGAGCTAACTGCTTAATAGTTTATCATATATTTCCTGTAATCATTCTTACATTATTTATTTTATAATAGCAAAATAAGATTTGACAGCTGTGTAGCTGAGCAACTATATGTAAGGGCATGTCAGTTAAAGCATTTTGTATTTAAAAGAGAGATCTTGATATTCTTAGGAAATTAAAGCCACTAACATTACAATGCATTAAGAATGTTCAAATTCTATCTTTATGGATTTTAAATGGTAAGATTTTTACAAAGCCTCTGGGGTATACTAGAATTTGCATTGGAAGCCATTCTATGAAATTCCATAAAAGTAGGAATTTTCATGGGCCACTGAGGAATTTTGTAGAACTCCATAAAAGTGTAATTTCTATAAAATATCATATTAATACACTTTATTTATCTTTGTGCCTTTTCCCATCTTCTATTTTTATGTCACTTTCTTACAGTTACATTAATATTACTTTCTTACAGTTATATTCAGATACAAATCTGCACATTCATTATATTTCATATAACTTTTTGAGGGCCATGTTGTCTAAAAATAATACTTGAAATGGCACTGAGAAACAGTTGCGATGCCATCAGTCAACAGTGTCATGGCTTGAGAGCAGGTGGAAATGGAGACTTTCAAACACTTCTCAATAAGAAGATTACACAGCAATACATTTCGTGATAGCTTCTATAATTTAAAAAAATTATTTGGCAAGTTTTGCATACATAGTTGTCCCTGGTTCCTTCTGTGTGTACTGAAGATTTGCTGATGAAAACACACTTTCTCATGTGTTATTATATCTATAAACTATCATAAAAATAACCACTGTGCTTATTACTTTTTAATGTGACAACAAATTAAACAGATCTAATTAAGTGTAGAAAAACTGTACTTTCTGACAGCAGCTGAGCTAAAATGCTGTTGAGTTTACTCAGACTGCTATAACAAAGTATCACTGATGGGTTGGCTTAAATAACATATTATTGTCTCACAGTTCTGGAGGCTAGAAGTGCAAAATCATGGTGTCATCAGTTGGATCCTTCTGAGAGCTGTAACTGAAGGATCTCTTTCAGGCCCCTCTCCTTGGCTTTCAGTAGGGGTCCTAGGAGAGGACCCCCTTCTCCTTGTGTCTCTTTGTATTGTCTTCCCTCTACATCAGTCATGTTGGAATAGATTCCACTCTAATGACCTCATTTTAACTTGATTATCTCTGTAAAGACCTTAACTCCATGAAGACAGTGCCCATCCAGGAAAAGGCCTGTGTACATGTCCTCTGGGAAAGTGTGGCCACACATCCTGAGGGCTGCATTGATATATGTCTCATACCCACCTGTGCATGGTCTCATCGGCACATGACCTACAAGACCTCCTGCTCCTAGATCAGTCAATGGTAGTAGAGTAGAGGTTAGTTTAGTGCTTGAGGATAGAGAACCTTGTGCTTTGGGTACCTTTCCCTGTTTCCAGCTAGTGTCCACCTAAGGGTCTGGATCTATAGCTGTGTGTGAAAGAGGCTGAGAACCCACTGAGGTGTAAGTAGCTAGAACTCTGCTACGTACAGGCACAATGACATCAGTAATTTACAGGATTGCCATCTTAAAAGTGCTTAAAGGTCTTTGGGGACAAAGAAAGTGGAGGAATGCAAAGATGATAGAAGTAATTAGGCTTTTTAAATAACCAACACATAAGCATCTTCAGCATAGTGTAGGTGAGAATACAGCTTTCTCAAGTGACTGGAGTTACATGGGGTGCGGTTTTCTAGCACATGAGGCTGAGAATACATGGGAAGAAAAGACCCTGCTTTATGCCCAAAGGGTCTCTGCAGAATTTTCCATCCTGCCGCCCTAATATTCTTAAAAGATGCTCATTCAATTTCAGCAAGGGAGGGTAACTGTCCCTGAAACTGACACTGATTTAATATGGCTTGTTCTTGACCTGCCATGATGATTTCAGAGACACTGCTGCTTGGACATTGCCTGTCTGCGGTGCAGAGCTGGCTTCCCGGGAGTATGGTCCGAGCAGTCTCACAGAGCTGGGAGGCCTGCTCCTAGTTTAATGTTCTGCAGTTTCCAACTGCAGAGTCTTACTTCTCGAACAGGGCCCCACATTTTCTTCCAAGCACACACACACCATCAACTCTAGCTTTGACAAACTCATGGGGGGTGTTCTTTCAAACTTTTAAAGAAAACATAGTTTGGATGCTGTATATAATTTTCTATAGCATAAAAAAGAAAGAAATTTCCAAATTCTCCCTGCAAGGCCAAGAACTAAAAACTGTTGATGATAGCAAACACAAAAAAATCTGCAGATCACTCATGCTTATACACATGAATTCAAAGATATGAACTATAAGCTCACCAAATGCAAGTCAGCAGTACAAAAAGAAATTGCCACAACCAAATGAGATTTATCCCAGGATTGCAAGGATAGTTCAACTTTGTAAATCTAAACAAACAAAACTTGGTTTTGTCTTTACCATACACATACAAATTTTTACTCGATGTAAAGGGTATATGAGTATTTGGGATAGTATGACTCAAATATATGCTATATAGCTCCAGAGAGCTACTCCAAGGACAGGGCAGTTGTTTTCAAAAACAGTTGTGAAAATAAATAATATTTTCTAAATTATGCCTCACATCAATCCAAAGGCACAAGAGCAAAAGTTACTTCTCACAGGGCAACTATCTCAAGTGCTGCAGAGTGAGAAGCAGCAGAGATTTCTTTGTATAATAATGGCTGAGGATGAGGATTTTCTAGAACACTGAAGAAGTCAATTAGACATGCATATTCTAATGTTATGCTTAAAACAGAATGCAGTGACATTTCCTATTGAGGACAGAAGTGATTCAGAAATCCTAGTGTTTCTCTACTTGTATTTAACATAGTTTCCAAAAAGTTAGCCAAGGTAATAGATGGAAAAGCTTATATTATGTGTTATATATATGTACCATTAACTATACATATCTATGTAATATAATTTATACATATCTATATATTATGTATTATATATAAATAACATATTAAGAAAAGAATGATTTTTAATTATTAACAGATTGTAGGGTAAGTGGAGGCAGTCTGGCTTCCTCATCCAGGTGTCTGGGTAACTAAGGGAAGCAGTGTTCCCATAGCCTTGGAGGGGCCTCATAACCAGTGAGACTGGGTCTGATAAACTGTTCCCATAACATGAAGTGGGCTGGTATGCACAGAATTATGTTATGTCATGTAAAGCACTAGTAGTTTTCCAGCTCTGTTCCCCTCTAGTACTTAAACAGGTAGGGACTCCCTGCTGGGGGTGATGATGAAAGACACACTCAAGGGGACAAATGCCACAATGAGTGCCACACTGGGGAGCAAGGCCCATGACCTGTGCCACACAGAGATATGCACACAGACATGCAGCTTGCAGCATGTGTGGCTGGCCTACCTGTGAATAAAGGCCTGTCGGGCATCCCAACAGCTCTGTGAATATTTTTCTGTCTGCATGGACACAATGGACTTGCCTGGCCTTGAAGGGTACAACACACAGATGTACAGTATATTAATGTAAAACTGTATTACACAAGAGAATCAGAGGAAAAACAGTAACATCAATTAGTAATTCCTAAAGAACTACTGGTTATAAATTTAACCTATGAAACACAATTATGCATGTGTTTTTTCACATACAAAACAATCATGAGAGAATAAATATAATGGGGAAATAGAGATCTCACTCGTAACAACAGCAAAAACATACACAAGAGCAAACTTTAAAAGAAATATACAAGATCTTAATGAAGGAAAACTTAAAAAATATATTGATGGAAAAATAAGAATATTTGAATACACAAAATATATGACTTGTCCTTAGGGCAAGTCATTTTTTTAAATAACAATTTTTCTTTAATTCTAATACTAATGAGATATTTTTCTAGAACCTTAAGAAATAAATCTAGAGAAATAAACAAGTGATTTTAGCCAGGCTACTTCTGGAAAAGATGAACAATGAGAGTGGTTATCAAATAGTAAGATATTCAGAAACTGAAGTAAATAAAATATGTTAATATTGAAAACAAAATAGAAGATTATTGGCATGGAATAGAGAGTCTATAAACAAACCCACATTTATGGAATTTATGAAATATTGCTCATGCTAAAAGTGAGATTTGTAATAAATGAGTAAAGTTAAATAGGTCTTAATCATTAAAAAAAATAAAGCTAAATCTCCATCCTGTTTGTTATTTCAAAGCAAACTCCATATGCATCAAAGTTTTAAATGTAAAAAGGAAAATCACAAGGTGTCAAAAGAAAGCTTAGGTTTGTTTATTTTTAATCTTGAAGTGTGAAAACCCTTTTTAAGATACTAAACACAATGCCATAACAGAAAAGGTTTTAAAAATTGAAAGTATAAAGTTTTAGAAAACTACATGACAAATAATAGTTAAAAAAGGACAACAAAAGGAGACATTTACAACCTATATATCAAAGAAAACATGAATTTTTAAAAATTTCTATAAATAAATAAATTTAGAAACAAGTTCAAAGAAAAAATACAGATGGTCAATAAGTAAATGGAATGATGCTTATAATTCTTCATAACTAAAAAAAATTTATTTTAAACAAAAATATGTAGATTTCACTAATTAGAATTCTAGATAGTATTGGCAAACATGGTAAAATAAACATTCTCCTCCACTGCTGGTATATAAACTGGTGCAACTTTTGGGGACAATTTGGCACCACAATTTTCCTTTAAAGAACTTATCAAAAAATATTGTCAGGAAAAGAAACTCACAAAACAATACCAAAGTATGTATGTATAAATATATATAAACATGATTATGCACACATATATTGCAACATCAAATTCAAGCATTCTGTGTCCATCATGAGTAAAATAGCTAAATGTTGGATAGTGTATCTATAGACACTACCAGTGAGCTGTTTAACAGTAAATGAAGTTGGTAGGTAATGATTAATATGGAGGCTCTCCATAGGCATGGCTAATTTCCTTTCTGTTTTGGCTCATGTACACTTGCCCAGGTAATTTAACTTCTGGAAAGCAAACACTACCTTCTTCTTTTTTGTTTTATTTCACAACTATTTTGAGATAGAATGTAAATATTATACAATTCACTCATTTAAAGTGTACAGTTCCTTGATTTTTAGTATATTCACGGAGTTGTGCCTCCATCACCACCATCAATTTTTGTCCTCTTCAAAAGAAACTATAGCCATTAGCAGTTACTCTTTACTACCAGACAACCTCCCAGCCTCAGACAACCACTGATCTACTTTCCATCACTATAGATTTGCCTATTCTGAACATTTCATATAAATGGAGTTATGCAATGTAAGATTTTTTATGACTGATTTCTTTCACTTAGTGTTGTGCTTTCAAAATTCATCCATCTTGTAGTGTGCATCAATACTTTTCATTGCCAAATAATATTCCCTTATATGAATATATCAAATTCTACTTACCTATTTATCCTTTGATGGATATCCAGATTGTTTCCACTCTTTTGTTCTTATGAATAATGCTATTATTAGTATCTGTGTACAAATTTTCCTATGGTTGTATTTCTTCATTTCTCTTGGGTACATACCCAAGAGCCAAATTTCAGGGTGGCATAGAAGCAATATGTAGATACAGCATTTTGAGGAACTGCCAAATTGTTTTCCAAAGTGCCTGCACTATTTTATATTCTCATCAGAATGCATGGGTGTTCTACTTGCTCTATATCCTCTCTAATGCTTATTGTCTATTCTTTATTATAGCCATCTTAGTGTGTATGAAGTGATATCTCATTGTGGCTTGAATTGAGTTTCCATTGCTCATTTTTCAACTGAATCATTTATTTTTTTGTTACTGAGTTGTATGGGTTCTTAATATAGTCTGGACATGAGTCCTTTATGAAATATTTGATTTTCAAATAATTACTCCTATTCTGTAGGTTATCTTTTTATTTTCTTAATGGAATCATTTGTAGCACAAAAGTTTTAATTTTGTTGAACTCCAATTTGTCATTTTTGGTCATTTGTGCTTTGCTGTTTTATCAAAGAAGACTTAATTTATGGTCACAAAGATTTATTCCTATATTTCTATCTTAGAGTTTTATAGCTTTTGCTGTTATATTTAGATCTGTGATCCATTTTTTAAATCAATTCCTACTTACGGTGTAAAAAAAGTTCAAATTAATTTTTTTGCATGTGAATATCCAGTTAATCCAAAACCATTTGTTGAAAACACTATTCTTTCCCTAATTGAATTGTCTTGCCAACATCACCTTCTGAATATTCTAAAATCACTGTTGATTGATAGTTGATGAGTTTTCATGACTTTCTGTTAAACAAAAATTTCATTCCTTGTGAGAGAATTCACATTACATTTCATGAGAAAATTACCACATAACTCTTTGTTACACTCAGCTTTCACACACATTTGTCAGTATTAAGAGTGTTGGAATTGAAATGACTCAATTTGAAAAACATATGTCTTTGATTTTTCTCTATCCATTATAAAATTGTGATACCATTTTGTCAGCTGATGTTGATGATTTAACAGTTCTTTACATTCTTATTTAGGTACACAGGAATTAAGGATAGGAGAAAATAGATCTTAGAGAGAAAAAGTGAATTATTGAAGAATTTTATCTTTATCATTATAATCATACCTATCATCCATTGAGCATTACTCTGAACACTGTATATTATCTGGTTTAATCCTTAAAGCAATCTATTTTACAGATTAGGAAACTAAAATGAGAAAGATTAATATCCCCAAAGTCATGCTATTTATAAATAGTAGAACTGGGATTCAAAGCCAGATCTACCCAAATCTAAAGTTCTAAGACAGCCCACTGTCCATTCCTAAAATAATTCTCAGCCTCACAGAGGGTTCACCATGAAATTCTATAAAATGGCATCATGTGTTTGGAGAACAAATATATGTATATGTCCAGATAAAAAACGATTATTTTGCTCACATCAAGGAAGACCAGTTAGCAAATTCATTACTTGCCAAATATATTTCAAACCAGTACACTGCTTCCTCATGCAAAGATTCTTCTTTATCACTGTTGTCAGAGGTAATAAATGATGAGAAGCTGTGACTCATGTTGCAAGTCTGTTTGCTTCTATCAAGTCTTAGGTTTCACACCAATCTCAGTCAACAATTTTTTTCTATGGGACCAACTTCTGATCAAGAAAGAAAGTATGGTTTGGAAAAACTCTCATTTTACCTATGGAGGGAAATGCAGCAACATTCCCACTGGTATTGCATGTTCAACTCTCTGGAACAATACTAGAGTCAGATGTTAATCAAAGCGCCTCCAAATACATAATCAGTTTTTTTAAGTTGAAAATGAAAAAGGATGTGACAAATATAGATGGCAATTTGGGTAAATTTATTGGCCAAAAGAAAGAAGCATATGCATTGACTGTGTGTATACCTCAGATTTAAAAACACAGATTTAAAGGTTTAGTGCTTAGCTGTAAGGCATCTCATTACTCAGAATATGGTATAATGAAGGTTTTATTTGAGATAGAAGAATAAAAGCATGTGTTTTCAAGGAGTTGGTTTGAAATTTACACTCAACAATTCCTAAAATGCTAACCTTGGAGAAATTATGAAACCCCAAATTTCAGTTTCTTTGTCTATAGGAAGAGGATGCTATTAACTGTTAAATAGATAGTCTGAGCAGGGACCTGGCTTTGTACTTATTTATACCAAGGATCAAATCCTATTGGGTAAATAGCTAGCCTCTCTGAACCTCAGTTTTTTCTTTAACAAATGGAGTTATTAATACAATTTTGTGAAGATTAAGATAACATGTACAATGCACATGAAATTGAACTTGGCTCATATTACATGCTAACCAATACATGCACTATTTTTCATTTATTATTATTACTACTATGACTACTCTTCCCACTATACAAACACCTAGTACAATGCCTATCATGAAGCAGGGACTCAGTATGTATTACTATTTACCCCACTTTATAGTTTGAGAGAACTTTCATAATTTTAAATATTATCCTTCCCTCCTATGGACAGGCATTTCCTCTTTATCCATTATGAAATTTAGAAAACTTATGGTTCATGAGTTGTGGGTGTAGCTGTCATTTCTTTCTCCTTAACAGTTAACTTCAGAGCTCTAGTTTAATTCATCCAAGTGCATAGCAGAAAGCACGCCTGTCCTGCATCAGTGATTCACAGAGCTGCTCCACACAGAAGTACAGAAGCTGAGGCAATGGCCTGCCGGTGCCCTTTCTCCTACATGGAAATATGTAATTCCAAATAAGAATCTCCATGGAAGCCACTGACCCCAAAGGCAGAAACTATTTCTAACAAAGAAGCTGGCCCCTAAAACTTTCTTTGCCAGCTGATTTTACTGCACCCTCACTCCTGTTGTCTGGCTCCCTGCGCTCTTTTCCAACTGGAAGTGAGATCCAGACTCAAAGAAATGCCTGGCTGGCAAACAGGCAGGACACATTTTATAAAAAGTAAGTATCTGAAATTAAGATTTCAACCTGCTGTCCCCACAGCAGCTTCTCTCAGCTTTTACTTTCTACCCTGAAATGAAGTTGGAAATACAGAAAGTTCTTTTGAAAATAAGAGGTAAAAAATGAAGCACTTCCTTGCTTCTGAAGAAAAAACCCAACCAGTGCTTCTTAATGTTCTTGTATGAGTCAAAAGGAACTCACAAAGGGGAATGCAGATCATTTACAGAGCCTTGCTAGTGCAAACTCCCCACACAACCACTGGACAACATGCCTCCATACTGTATCACAGTCCTGGAGAAAGGAATTTTTGTTCCTCTTGCCTACCTTCACTTTTGGAAATGTCACAATGGATTTCTGTGATGAGTTATCTAGAAACAGAGATGATTCTATGTGATTCTTAGAATCCTGTGCCCCATTCCCTATTTGACCCATTATGCCCATTTTCTAGAAAACTTATCAGGGTTAACCATGCAGTTTCTAGAAACTCACATGTGATGTAGGGACCACTTCCACCTGCAGTTTCACTTTGGACTCATTATCTACAGATCCAGAATGAATGCAGAGACTCCCTGCTCAATGCCAGAACTAATGAGATCAACCAATCAAATTCATTCATTTTTAGATAAAGAACTGAGTAGAGTCTTGGGGAAACAAAGCAATTAATCCACAGTCATACAAGCAGCTTGTGGCAACACTGGGACTAGAAATGACGATCTTTCTTCATCATTCCAGACTGGCCCTCCTCCTGTCACTAAGCAGTGGGAATTTACTGAGTAGCAGCTTACCTGGGCATATTCTTCCTCTACAAGATTATAAATGGTCTATTCTCCAATGAACTGCAATTGTTCAATTGTTAGTGACAATTTAGGCATATTAAAATATGATAATTTGTGCCCAAAAGCACAACCATTTCTAGGCAGACAACACATACATCTATGCCAAAATTCTCCCTCTTGACTCAGACTCACATCATATTTTGTATACAAGATAATATTCCTCAACACTCAATCAGTGTGAATTCTATGAGTATCTCTTATATGCTCAGGACTCTTCTAGTTCATGTAGAGATTAGAGGAAAATGTTATCAATACAGATTCAGAAGACTGAAGATGCCTGTGGAGGAGTTTTGGAAAGAAGGAGTCCAAAGGCTATAGTGCCCAAAGACATGCTGGATCCTGCCATGTCGATGGCTGCCAGTGGGCAAGTTGGGAGCAGGACAGTCCCAATGCAGATGATGTTCTATCCCACTGACCAGGTCAGGGGAAACTCTTGATGTTTCAAAATGAAATGTGCTTTGCTTTGTTTAAATCAAGACTCTGTGTGTGGATTTAATTTGTACAAAAGGAACCCAGGGGCAAAGTCGATTACAATCAGAGAACTAACCCCACAAGACACCACTTTCTTTGTCAGCAGAATAATAGCTAAAAGATAAGGATGATTATGACTTTTAGTCTGTGAGCTTTCCTGCTGATGGAAATCTTTTTCATGTGTATTTTATATCTAAATGGAATGATGAGTAACTTCAAAAAAACATTGTCTCTAGAATTAGGCCCTTCTTGGTTCTATAGAATGATTCATGACCCAAGCTGCAAAAAGAATTTTTATTTAATTGTAAAATGAAGAGCATACTGAGAAATGATTCAAAGTTTGTCAAACTTCTTTTCTTAAATGAAGTGTTGTCTTCCAATCCGAGTTTTTAGAATGTTATGAATTTATATAAATTTGAATTTTATAAAGCACTTTGAATCCCCTGCTTAGAGAGGAAGGGAAGGCAGGCATCATTATTTTTATGTTATAGATGAAGAAATTAAGCTTCAGAGAGGTTAGGTGACTTGTCCAAGGTAATACAGCTAATAAGTGGCAGAGTTAGATAAAAGAAGTGTTCAATGATTTCATTCAGTGCTTTTTCTGTCACATTCTAATGGCCTAGTGTTAGAAGGAAGAGGAAAATAAGTAAAATAAAAGCAAGGGTTAGGACTGATGGATACTTACTAAGGTTACCCAGCCTCTCCAAAAGTAAAACAATTGGATATGAAAATCTACTCTATTTTTATATGTTTTAAAGCTCTTGCCAGTGTTATATAAAATGAAAAATTAATGAACATCTGTAAACAATTTCATAGCCCAGCTCTCTGGAGCCACAATTTAAAGTTAGTTATTTTCTATATTAATAGCTGCTCCCAAAGATGTTTCCTTTTAAATTAATGCAGACACCAGGTAATTTGGAAGAGACCAAATAGACCAGGAGGAGCAACTCAACTTGTTCACTCAGCAGCCCTCTAATTTGAAAAGAGCACTTTGGGAGCAGTTACTACCATTGAGACCTTGTCTGCCATCATTAGATGCACACAAGCTAATCCTTAGGAATAACATCCCCTATTTCTTAACCTTCAGAAAATTGTGTGGGCTCCTAGTAAACATAGAATAGAATTCCATTATCACAATACTCCCACTGAGTTTCTATTCCACTGCTCATTTTTCAAACATTTTCCTTAAACATGACTGCTTACTACGCAACTGATAAGAGAGTAGGATGACACATTCTGCTCACCAGATAACAATGATCATCATCATGGTGATTTCAGATGAAGAATGGAAATGTCCTAAGTTTGAGAGCCAAGCTTAATATTCAGAGACTCTACAAACTCTCAAGTCATGTCTTTATTCTGGAAGAGCTGAGGATGCAACCTGCCCTCTAACCTTTAGTCTGACCTCCATCCAGGAAAGAGAGCCTCCTAAATGTTCCCAGGTTTATTGCTCCCCTCCCCTTCTGATGCAAGACATAATTATTTCTTTATGGGAAACACAGGAAATGTGTGGGTATCTTTTATGATACTGGTTTGAAGTTATTCTGTTGAATTAACCTAAATTAAAATGGAATTCCTTAAGTGAAGTATTTCATGTTGAATTCAAGTCAGGCCTACCCCCTTCCCATACATCTGTAAGTTTGTATTTGAAGCACAACATTATGGAGACTCAATGGACTAGCTGTAGAATTAATAGGCTCCAAACATTACCAGAAATAAATGTACCACATGTATATAAATATATGATGTACACATGTTATTTTACACACATTAGTTATATACTAATACATACATAATATCCATGCGTTATTTTACACACATCAGTTAAATACTAATACACAATATGCAGTTTAACACATACATAGAAAATGCAAACTAAAAGATGAGATAGCTATAAACAGGTATTGTGTTTTCCCTGTACTTTAATCAGTAATACTACATCCTTTTTTAACCAAAGTTTTAAAGTTCTCTTATGAGGCCACTGGACTACCATTGTGTTCTAGCCATCATTTTCTCTCTGGTGGCCCTGTTGCAATATGGTAGGGAATTTCAATGCACTCTGTTTGAGTTTTTACATGCTTGTTTTTTTTATAAAATATAGTTTATTGATTATGTTATTATGGTTGTCCCATTTCCCCCCCTTAGTCCCCTCCAGCCTGCACACACACTCCTACCCACATTCCCCCCCCCCTTTAGTTCATGTCTATAGGTCATACGTATAAGTTCTTTGGATTCTACATTTCCTATCCTATTTTTAAACTCCCCCTGTCTATTTTTTACCTACCATTTATGATATTTATTTTCTGTACCTTTTCCCCCTCTCTCTCCCTCCTACTCCCCCACTGATAACCCTCCATGTAATCTCCATTTCTCTGATTCTTTTCCTGTTCTAGTTGTTTTCTTAGTTTGTATTTTTTTTTTAGGTTCAGTTGTTAATAGCTGTGAGTTTGTTCTCATTTTACTGTTCATATTTTTTATCTTCTTTTTCTTAGATAAGTCCCTTTAACATTTCATATAATAAGGGCTTGGTGATGATGAAGTCCTTTAACTTGACCTTATCTGGGGAGCACTTTATCTGCCCTTCTATTCTAAATGATAGCTTTACTGGATAGAGCAATCTTGGGTGTAGGTCCTTGCCCTCTATGACTTGGAATACTTCTTTTCAGCCCCTTCTTGCCTGAAAGTTTTCTTTTGAGAAATCAGCTGATAGCCTTATGGGTACTCCTTTGTAGGTAACTGTTTCCTTTTCTCTTGCTGCTTTTAAGATCTCTATTTGTCTTTAATCTTGGCTAATGTCATTATGATGTGCCTTGGTGTGTTCCTCCTAGGATCCAGCTTCTTTGGGATTCTCTGAGCTTCCTGGACTTCCTGGAAGTCTATTTCCTTTGCCAGATTGGGGGAGTTTTCCTTCATTATTTGTTCAAATAAGTTTCCAATTTCTTGCTCTTCCTCTTGTCCTTCTCGCACCCCTATAATTCAGATGTTGGAACATTTAAAGATGTCCTGGAGGTTCCTAAGCCTTTCCTCATTTTTTTCAAATTTTTGTTTCTTCATTCTGTTCCGGTTGAATGTTTCTTTCTTCCTTCTGGTCCACACCATTGATTTGAGTCCCAGTTTCCCTCTCTTCACTGTTGGTTCCTTGTACATTTTCCTTTATTTCACTTAGCATAGCCTCCAGTTTTTCATCTAATTTGTGACCAAATTCAACCAATTTTGTGAGCATCCTGATTACCAATGTTTTGAACAGTGCATCTGATAGGTTGGCTATTTCTTCATCGCTTAGTTGTATTTTTTCTAGAGCCTTGATCTGTTCTTTCATTTGAGCCATTTTTTTTTTCTCAGCATGCCTGTGATGTAGTAAGGGGCAGAGCTTTAGGCATTCATTCACCAGGGCGGGGCAACCCACGTTGGTGCGTTGTGATGCTGTATGTGGGGGATGGGTCTGACAGGAAACAATGGCTCTTGCTTTGCTCTCTGCTGGTTTTCAGTCACTTCCCCAGTTACCCACAATCAAATTGGGCTGTTCTGGTGCTGATTCCCAGATGGGTGGGCTTGTGTATGTTCTAGGACCCTGTGGGTCTCTCCAATGAACTCTCCTGTGAGGCTGGGAGTTTCTCCTGCTGCTGCTTCAACTCAAACAGGTGTTTACAGTCAGAGGTTTCGAGGCTTTATTTTCCCACACTGGAACCCTGGGTTGCATGATCTGTCTTGCTCTCCTGTTGTTTCTCCCAGTTTATATGCAAGAGAATGTGGGACTGCCCCCTCCACTAGCCACTGCCTGGCCAGGTCCATCAGCTACTGCCTGAACCTCTCTGCCCTGCTGCTCATCTCTGCCCCTCCTATTGGTCTGGATGAATGTTTCTTTTTAACTCCTTGGTTGTCAGACTTCCATACAGTTCAATTTTCTGTAAGTTCTGGTTATTTTTTGTTTTTACATTTGTTGTTGTCCTTCTTTTGGTTGTGCGAGGAGGCACAGTGTGTCTACCTGTGCCTCCATCTTGGCTGGAAGTCCACATCCCAATTCCTACATGCCTGTTACTTGGCTAGCAAAGTGAGCAAGGCACATGGATAGTGACAAAGCCTAATGTTTCCAAATATCTGGAGCATCAGACAAAGAACCATGGGCTGGAGACCCATCTGTATCTTGTCTTCAAACATATGTTTCAAAAGGATGACTGTAAGTCTTGATTAAATTGCACTTTGAACCACAGAAAATAGAAGAGGAGACAAAATAGTATACTTTCCAACATTCCTTAGATTTATGAACTTGAGATTTTATTGGGATCTTAGAAGTAATTTTATGGGGGGTTTCACTGAGTCCTAGAGAGGTGACATAACATGCCCAAGTCAACATAGCCAGTCCCAGTGAGTGGGTGGCAGATCCGGTGCTCAAATCCTTCTGTGCTCATTCTCACTCTAGTATAATTTATAATTTAAGGTGGACAAGAGATGGACTCCTGAGGCACAAACAACCCCACATTTTATGCTCCCTTAGGTTCTTGTCCTCTTGCCTTTCTTCAAGGAAAACATTGTAATAAAATTTTATATGTGGACTCTTTTTCTGATTGAAGATACCTTCTTATTTTATTGTAAAATAAAATAAAGATACAGAAAAGCACACAAGACACATTTTTTGGTTTGTTTTTCCAAGAGGGAGTTGGGAGCATTCCTGCCTGTCTCTCAGCAGATTAGGTGCGCTTACCTTTCTCTGCTCTGCTTCTCTCCCCACTCTTTTTTCCCCAACTGATTTTTTAGTCTAGAAGCTAGCTCACAGGATCACTCTCAAACTCCTCCCTCCTGGCCCATCTATCATGGCTATGGATGGGCTACTGCAAAGTTCTTGAACTGGGATATTTCTTTGCTGACTTTAGCTCATTTTCTATTTTTTAAAACAATTGTTATTTTTACCCCTTGTCTCTTTGCTCTGCTTTCTGGATGATTTCTTTAACTTTACCTTTCACGTTGGCTATAAATTTTTAAAGTGTTAGCTACTTTATTTTCCAAGAATTACTTCACATTTACTAATTGTTTCTCTTTTATAGCATCCTGTCTTTATTTTATGACTACAACATTTTCTCTTTTTGTCTCATACTAAGAGAAACTGTATTTCAAGTTTTCCTCTATTCTTTGTAGTTTGTCATTTTCCACTGTGATCTTTCTTCTTTGTGTTCATCTTGGTCTCTCTCAGGCAAGAGGCTTGCTCAGTGTCTGATACCTTGGTTGTGGGTCATATTTGAGACAGGGGCACTGAAAAAGACTTCACTGAGAGTTTATGAAGAGATGACTAACTGTGCTGACTGTTGAGCATCACTCTCAGGTGATTAGGGGACTGATCAAACAAATGACAAATGGCATTATTTGTAGACTGTCTCTCTGAGGTCTTTCTGACTCCTATTTTAACTGACTTATATTAACTGACTGCCAACACTCTAGAAGCATGTCTAGGCAAGGAGTCTGAGAATTCTACCATTTGACATGTGGAGTTTTACTTTATCCTATTTTGAGTCATTCTCTCCATGACAATCCTTCACTCCACTGCGCCTTTGAGTCCTGAGTTCATCAGGGAGAATACCTCAGATTTTCTGTGGGTAGGGTGTGTTTGGTTGTGGGGGGGGGGGTTGTAGATAGAGAAAGAATAAGATAACCATCTTGTAAAGCATCAGAGAAGTCCCCTACTCTTTCAACCACGCCCCTGCTTTGGTCTTGTCTCCTCTTCTGCACCATCCCCCCTCCTGGTACCTAGTGTTTCCAAGAGTGTCCCTGTCATGGGTTCTGCAGGGTTGAATCATCTTGCTGCTTATTAGCAGGTCCCTTGGCAGGCACTTGAATCATAATTCTCTATCTGTCACCACTTCTCCTTCCCTTTCCCTTCCTTAATATTTGTTAAACCTTCTCGTTCATTACTCTTTCCTCCCATTTTCCATGCCCATATGGTTAATGCTTTTTTAGGTTTTAAGAAAGAAAGGAGATAAATGGATGTACTTAATATGCTATTTTCAGTCTAATATCAATAAGCTTCATTTGGCTTCTAAACATGAGCCACTATCTCCATAAAGTACCTTCAGTTATATGGTCAATTGTTCATGGTTGACTAAAGTTTTTTAAATAAAACTATATTTAAGCCAAAGTATAAAGAATTTTTTATGTGCTACTAAACCTTTTAAAAGACAGGAAATTTATTATTTGCTCCAGTAGCAATGATTTAAAACTGTTGAAGAAACATTTCCAAAACTTATGGGACACAGCAAAGGCAGTCCTGAGAGGGAAGTTCATCAAGACACTTGCCTACCTAAAAAAGATAGAAACATTTCAAATAAACAACCTAACACTACACCTACAAGAACTGGAGGAACAACAACAAAGGCAGCCCAGAGCAAGTAGAAGGAAGGAATTAACCAAGATCAGAGCAACATTAAATGACATGGAGACTAAAAGAACAATTCTAAGGATCAATAAATACAGGGGCTGGTTCTTTGAAAAGATAAACAAAACCAACAAGCCTTTAAGCAGGCTCATCAAGAAAAAAAGAGAGAGGACCCAAATAAACACAATTGGAAATGAAAGAGGAGAGACTAAAACTGATACCACAGAAATACTAAGGATTGTAAGAAGTTACTATGAAGAACTACATGCCAAGAAATCTGAAAACCTAGGTGAAATGGACACACTTCTAGAAAAATAGAATCTCCCAAAACTGAATGAAGAAGAAGCAGAAGGCCTGAACATATCAGTAACAGCTGATGAAGTTGAAGCAGTAATCAAAAAACTGACACACAAAAGCCCTGGACCAGATGGTTTCACAGGAGAATTCTACAAAGTATTTAGGGAAGAGCTAACCTCTGTCCTTCACAGACTATTCCAAAAAATCCTAGACAACAGAAGACTCCTAAACCATATTTATGAAGCCAGCATCATCCTAATCCCAAAACCAGATAAAGACATAACAAAGAAAGATACTTCAGACCAATATCACTGATGAACATAGATGCTAAAATCTTCAAGAAAATGTTGGCCAACCACATCCAGCAATACATCAAAAAGATCATATACCATGATCAAGTGGGATTCATCCCAGGGATTCAAGGGTGGCCTAATATTCACAAATCAATAAACATAATACATCACTTAAACAAAAGCAAAGACAAAAATCACATGATCATATCAATAGATGTGCAAAAGCATTTAACAAAGTAGAGCACCCATTATGATAAAAACACTCAGCAAAGTGGGAATAGAGGGAGCATTCCTCAACATGATAAAGGCCATATATGAGAGACCTACAGCCAACATCATACTCAATGGGCAAAAACTAAAAGCTTTCCCACTAAGATCAGGAACAAGACAAGGATGTCAGCTTTCACCCTATTCAACATAGAATTGTAAGTCCTAGCCACAACAATCAAACAAGAAAAAGAAATAAAAGGCATCCAAATTGGAAAGTAGGAAGCAAAACTGTCATTGTTTGCAGATGACATGAGAGTGTACATAGAAAATCCTATAGATTCCACCAAAAAACTACTCAACCTAGTAAGTGAATTTGGCCTAACAGTGGGATACAAAGTCAATATCCAGAAATCAAAGTCATTTTGTATACCAACAATGAAACAGCAGAAATCAAGAAAAAAATTCCATTTGATATAGCAATAAGAAAAATAAAGTACCTAAGAATAAACCTAACCAAGGAGGTAAAAGACCTATACTCAGAAAACTACGCAACACTGAAGAAAGAAACCAAGGAAGACATAAACAAATGGAAGCATGTTCATGGATTGGAAGAATTAGCATCATCAAAATATCCATGCTAACCAAAGCAATTTATAGATACAATGAAATCTCTATTAAAGTACCAATGCCATATTTCACAGACAGAACAAACATTTCAGAAATTTATATAGAACCATTAACAATCCTGAATAGCTGCAGCAATATTGAGAAAGAAGAACAAAGTAGGAAGGATCACAATACCAGATATCAAACTGTATAACAAGGCCACTATAATCAAAACAGCCTGGTACTGGCATGAGAACACACACATAGGCCAATGGAACAGAATAGAGAGCCCAGAAATAAACCCATGTCTCTATGGTCAATTAATATTTGACAAAGGGAGCAGAAGCATAAAATGGAGTAAAAATAGCCTCTTCAACAAATAGTGTTGGGAGACCTGGACACTACATGCAAAAAAATGAAACTCAATCACCAACTTATACCAACACACAAAAATAAATTCAAGGTGGATGAGAGACTTATATATAAGCCGTGACACCATAAAAGTCCTAGAGGAAAACACAGGCAGGAAAATCTCAGGTAGTCCACCCAGCACTATTTTCACCAATATGTCCTTTAGAGGTAGGGACATAAAGGAAAGAATAAACAAATGAGATCTCATCAAAATAAAAAGTTTCTGCATGGCTAAAGAAAACAGCATTAAAATGAAAATAGAACGAACTATATGGGAAAACCTATTTTCCAACAATACCTCAGACAAGGGTTTGATTTCCAAAATATATAAAGAACTCACATGACTCCACCCTAAGAAGACAAGCAACCCAATTAAAAAAAGGGCAAGGGGCTTAAACAGGCACTTATCCAAGGAGGACATACAGAGAGTCCAGAGACATATGAAAAGATGCTCAGTATCACTAACTATCAGATAGATGTAAATTAAAACCACTATGAGGTACCACTTCATATCGGTTAGAATGGACATCATAAACAAATCAACAAACAACAAGTGCTTGGGAGGATGTGGAGAAAAGGGAATCCTAGTGCACTGTTGGTGAGAATGCAGACTGGTGCAGCCACTATGAAAAACAGTATGGAATTTCTTCAAAAAATTAAAAATGGAACTGCCTTTTGACCCAGCAATTCCACTGCTGGGATTATACCCTAAGAACTCTGAAACACCAATCCAAAAGAACCTATGCACCCCAATGTTCATAGCAGCACAATTTACAATAGCCAAGTGCTGGAAGCAATCTAGATGCCCATCAGAAATGAATGGATCAGAAAACTATGGTATATTTACATGATGGAATGCTACGCAGCAGAAAGAAAGAAGGAGCTTCTACCCTTTGCTACGGTATGGATGGAACTGGAGAGCATTATGCTAAGTGAAATAAGCCAGGCAGTGAAAGACAAATATCATATGATCTCACTTTTAAGTGGAACCTAATTAACAAAACAAACAAGCAAGCAAACTATAGCCAGAGACATTGAAATTAAGAACAATCTGACAGTAACCAGAAGGGAGGTGGGAGGGGATAATGGGGGGAAGGGGTGGAGGGTTTTCAGGAACAACTTTAAAAGACACATAGACAAAACCAAGGAGAGGATGGAATCAGGATAGAGAGGCAGGGATGGCTGGGGTGGGGGACAGTGATGGGGGGTAAATGCAGACAAGTGTACTTGAACAACAATAAAATAATTTTAAAAAATAAGTAAATGAACTCAAAAAAGCAACAATACCTTGAAAACACAAACTAACTGTACTTGTTGGAATATGTATTTACCTCCCTAAAAGTAAGTATATTCTGTGACAATATAATGGTCATAAATCTCAGTCCTTAGACAAACAAATAAATAAATAGAATTTTACCTGAAAAACCCTTAGCAGCAGTGGAAATAACCAGTGAGTCCTAAGGTCTAAATATATAGTCTCAAGAGTTCAAAATCAAGTGTGACTTGTCCTTGAAGGTTTACATTTTATCTTTAAAAATAGTAGTAAGTCATATCTTACTTTATATTAGTCTTCTTTTTCTTCATAACAAGCAACTTCATCCATCTCAGGACTTACGATAGTATTTTTTTTTTCTCACTCTTGGCTCTGTGGGCTGTCACTGTGTGGACTTGGCTGAGATAGGCCAGCCTTGACCAAAGCTGTCTCTTGGGTTCAGGCCTGATCCACAGGACTTCTCATTGTTCTTGCACCAGCAATGCCCCAGGGCATGTTCTACTTATAGCAGATAGAGGAGTGCAAGAGGCCATACCTGGTAACCAAGTGTTACCTCTGGTGTTCTTCTGATGGCTAAAAAATGTCACACAGCTGAGCCCAAAGCCAGCAGGGCAAGATATATATTTTGTCTGCTCTACTATATTGCAAAGTCACATGCCAAAGGAAATAAAAAAGTGAGACAAGTAATCCACTTGATCACAGCTTTCCCTGTTGACCACAGTTATTTACCCCCACACATAAAATATATTCACCTCCATGCTAAGGCTCCCCAAAGCCTTGTCTAATCCCAATATCAGGCTCAAAGTCCTGAATCTTATGATCTTATGACATCAGTTCCAGATGGCACTCCTCTTGGTTTGGAAACTCATAAATTAAAAAGACAACTTATCTGTTCATCCCCTATGCGCATACACGTGCAACTACATACCTAACATACAATGGTAGAAGAGGGAAAGGTTAATGCAACAACATTTGGCAGATGAAGAATGGGAGGCACATAACAGTCACTAACCCACTGTAATTCTGAAATCCTACTGAGAAAATGTTACCAGATCATAGATAAGGAAGTCGATCCAGCTCTGTGTCCTCAGAGCAGCTTTCAATACATTATTCTCCATTGCTCTTGGCTCCCTCCCCACCTGCCAGGAGTTCCTTCCTTTTTGATCATCATTCATGGCCACATCTGAAGAGGGGAGTGATAACATGTCCTTCTTGGTTGCTGAGCAACTTTCTCTGCCTGATCCCGGCTTATAGACTGTTGGTTGCCCTTTGGTCTTTCTATATCTTGTCAAAGGCTTTTAATTAAGTCTGGAAGTAGTTCTGCCAATATAATTATTCCAAAAACTATGCACATGTTCAATGTATTTGACTCCAGTCACTTCCATGTTTTGGGGCATTGATCTCTTCACAGACTTAATTATAAGTCCTTTGAGTTTAATAGGTTTCCAAGGGACCATACCCTTAATCTATGTAGAAGCACTTTTCCAGTTAAAACCTTCTATAGGAGACATTTTAATCATTTAAGGTATCTTTTAAAAGGTAGGATTACCAAAGTCTTGGGTTCACATTTGCCTTGAGACTATATTTTAATGGGAGTGCCCAGGATCAGGTCTTTTCCTGAGACAGAGTCTCAAAGGCTTATTTTTAATTTGAGTTTAAAAAAAGAGTTTCATTTCCCGACCCTACACATCTCAAAATTTCTGGGCTCTATTCTGTTTACAAACTGAGCTTTTCTGAGTTCATGTCACCCTTATAGTACCTTACTAAGGGAACCAGCTAATTCTTCAATATTTTGCCTCAAAACTTTCTCACCCAACACAAGTTAGTATAAATATTTCTGTGTCCTGAGTTACTAGAGGACAGTCTTATGATATGGTTTAACAATTATGAGCATACCTCATTTTACTGTGCTTTGCTTTATAGTTCTTCATAGATGCTACATTTTTCAATTTAATCTTTCTTTTTTCTTTTTTTAAATTACTTTATTGTTGTTCTTTATTGCAGTTTTATTACCATTTAGTCCCCATATACCTCCCTCTCCACAGCAATTCCCACACTGTTCTCCATGTCCATGAGTCCTTTTTCCTTTTTTGCATTTTTTAAATAAATTGAAGTCTTGTGTCAATTCAACATGAAGCAAGTCTATTGGTGGGTGCCATTTTTTTTCAACACCACTTGCTCACTTCGTCTGTGTGGCACATTTTAGTGATCCTTGCAATATTTCAAACATTATTACTATTGTTATTATGATGATGATGTTTGTTATGTTGATAGGTGGTCAGCAATCTTTGATGTCATTGTTGTAATTATTTGGGGGTACCACAGAGCACAACCATACAAGATGGTGAACTTAATCAATAAATGTTGTATGTGTTCAGACTGCTCCACCAACCAGCCATTCCCTTGTATCCCTCTCCTATGAGTCACAACAATATTGGAATTAGGCCAATTAATAATCCTACAATGTCTTCTAAGTATTCAAGTGAAAGGAAGAGTTGCATATCTCTCACTTTAAATCAAAAGCTAGAAATAATTAAGCTTGGTGAGGAAGGCATGTCAAAAGTGAGATAAGCCAAAAGCCAGGCTTTTGATCCAAACAGTTAACCAAGTTGTGAATGCAAAGGAAAAATTCTTGAAGGAAATTAAAAGTGCTACACCAGTGAACACAAAAATGATAAGAAAATGAAACAGCCTTATTGCTGATATAGAGAAAGGTTCAATGGTCTGGATAGAAGAACAAACCAGCTATGACATTCCCGTAAACCAAAGCCTAATCCAGAACAAGGCTCTAATTATCTTAAATTCTATAAAGCTAGCAGAGGTTGGTCCCTGAGGTTTAAGGAAAGAAGCTATTTCCATAACAAAAGTTCAAAGTAAAGCAGTAAGTGCTGATATAGAAGCTGCAGCAATTTATCCAGA
Organism: Tonatia bakeri; assembly: GCA_004024845.1. Classification (NCBI taxonomy): domain Eukaryota; kingdom Metazoa; phylum Chordata; class Mammalia; order Chiroptera; family Phyllostomidae; genus Tonatia; species Tonatia bakeri. The sequence continues at coordinate 26,613 of PVIA01009536.1, forward strand.
TCTAGCTAAGATAATTAATGAAGGTGACTACACTATACAACAGATTTTCAATATAGATAAAACAGCCTTACATTGCAACAAGATGGCATCTAGAAATTTCAAAGTTAGAAAGAAGTGAATGCCTGACTTCAAAGCTTTAAAGGACAAGCTGACTCTCTTGTAACGGGCTACTACAGTTTGAGCCAATACTCATTTAATAAGTTGAAGCCAGTGCTTATTTATCATTCCAAAATCTGAGTGCACTTAAGAATTATGCTAAATCTACTCTGCCTATGCCCTGTAAATGGAACAACAAAGTCTGGATAACAGCACATGTTTCTGTTTACCACATGGTTTACTGAATATTTCAGGTCCATTGTTGAGACCTACTACTCAGAAGAAAGGATTTCTGTCAAAAGATTACTGCTTATTGAGAATGCACTTGGTCACCCAAGAACTCTGATGGAGATGTACAATGAGATTAATGTTGTTTTCATGCCTGTTAACATCCATTCTCCATCTAAAGGATCAAGGAATAGTTTTGACTTTTAAGTCTTAATATATAAGAAATAACATTTTGTAAGACTATCACTGTCATAGATAATGATTCTTCTGACAGATCTGGGCAAAGTATATCAAAAATCTTCTGGAAAGAATTCCTCATTCTAGATGCCATTAACATTCACAATTCATGGGAAGGGGTCAAAAATATCAACATTAACAGGACTATGGAAGAAGTTTATTCCAAAATTCATGGATGACTTTGAAGGCTTCAAGGTCTGGGGGGGAAAGTAACTGCAGATGTGATAGAAACAGCAAGAGAAATAAAATTAGAAGTGGAACCTGAAGATTCAACTGAATTGCTACAATCTCATTTTGAAACTGTAATGGATAAGTTGCTTTTTATTAATGAGCAAAGAAAAGTGGTTTCTTGAGATAGAGTCTACTCCTGGTGAAGAAGCTGTGAAGATTGTTGAAATGACAACTAATGATTTAGAATACATAAACTTAGTTGTTAAATCAGTGGCAAGGTTTGTGAGGATTGACTGCAATTTTGAAAGAAGTTCTACTGTGGGTAAAGTGCTATCAAATAGCATTGCATGCTACAGAGAAAATTGTGAAAGGAAGAGTCAATTGCTGCATCAAACATCACTATTGTCTTATTTTAAGAAATTGCCAGTCACCCCAACTTTCAGCAACCACCACCCTGATGTCAGCAGCCTTCATCACTGAAACAAGACCCTACAAAGCAAAAAGATTAAGACTTGCTGGACGTTCAGGTGAAGGTTAGCCTTTTTTTTTTAGCAGTAAAGTGTTTTTAAATTAAAGTATACATTAATACATTTTTAGATGTAATGTAATTTCACAATTAATAGACTACAATATAGTGTAAAAATAACTTTTATATATACCAGAGAGCCAAAAAATGTGTGTGACTTGCTTTATTGCAATATTTGCCTTATTGTGGTAGTCTGGAGCTGAACCACAGTATCTCTGAGGTATGTCTGTATATAACATAGTGCACAATTCACAACTTTCTATTTTTCTATAATGATTTGGTTATCGCCTGTCAGCTTATCTCATAGCCCATACTGCATATATTTCTATTACTAGTACCTTACTTCTAGATATCAATTCCTGTATTAGTCAGTGTTTACCATGTAACAACCAAAATCAAAGTCTTAAAAGGTGAAAGAGCAACTATGTAATTTTGTTTGTTTATTTGTGGTACTTTGGATTTGCTTGTCCTGGCTCCAGGCTTTAGCCTGGGTTCAAGTCTGTTCCACATGTCTCTTCATTCTCTTTGGATCAGTGACTGACTACCTGAAGCACATTCTCATGAAGGATTAAAGATGGTGATGAGAAAAGCATGATGATTCATAGAGCCTCAGGTCAGAAGGAGGTTACTGTCAGTTCTGCCCCCATTCTCCTGTCCCAAATCAATACCTACTCTACTACTCTGCAAGTCACATGGCAGAAAGAAGGGGGAAAATGAGACAATCCAATTTACAATGCATTTTATGATGTATATTTGTTTTAATGTAATTATTTAAATATTGGTATCCTGAAAACTTCAAGTACAATAAATATTCTGGAATTATTCCACATATTTGAATCCACTTGAAACTTTACCAAGTGCTCCTCAAGGGTACATATTATCCAATTTGGAAAGGAAAGTTTCATAAAACTGTGCCTCCAGCATTGGTAGGCATAATCATCTTGCAGGTCACTTCTAATACAGATTTTCTGATTCTATGACAAAAGATGAGGGAATACCAAAAACTTCATTCAGTTCACAAGTTTGCCTTAATTTGATCTGAATCAAATATGTCACTTTTGAGATATGGCCTCATATGTTTGTTTCCTGTCTTCCAACCACAAAATTTTTAGGACTGAGAATAAATGAAAGAGGAAACCTTTCTTTAAAAACATATACAGAGTGTTCCCTACATGTACTGCAAAAAAACAAAAAAACAAATACAAGAATACAATGTTCTTTTACTTATTAATTCAATAAATATCTTTTATGCATATATCATATGTCAGATAATGATGCTCATGGCTAAGGATATGATTACACAGTGGCTCACAAAGTGTGGTCTAGGCACTCTGAGTATCCTGAGAAATTTTAGGGTGGTCTTCAAGGGCCAAACTATTTTCATAATAATGCTGAAAAATTATTTGCATTTTTCACTCTTGTTCTTAATTTCTACTCTTTAAAAAACTTTTTTTGTGTTCACCCAAAGACATTTTTTCATTGTTTTCAAAGAGAGAGAGGGAGGGAGAGAGAGAAACATCAATTCAAGAGAGAAACAGGTGAGTTGCCTACTATACACACACCAGTCTGGGGAGCACGCACACCCAAACCAAGAATAGTGTGTGCCTGGCCTGGGGATTGTACATGCCTAGACTGAGGATCAAACCCACAACCTAGGTATGTACCCCAACCAGGAATCAAACCCTGCAACCCTTTGGTTATGGAATGACACTTCAATAAACTGAGCCACCTGGGCCAGGGCCATAATATTTTCTCTTTTTTTAATTAAGTATATTTTATTGATTGTGCTATTATAGTTGTCCATTACTTTTCCCCTTTGTCCCCTTCTGCCCAGTACTCCCTCCAGCAATTCTCCTTTTAGTTCATGTCCACATGGGTTGTACATATGAGTTCTTTGGCTTTTCCATTTCCCATACTATTCCCAACACACCACTGCCTACTCTGTACCCACTAACTATGTTTCTTATTCCCAGTACCTTTTCCCCCATCCTCCCACAGCCCCCTACCCACTGACAGCCCTCCATGTGATCTTCATCTCTATGACTCTGCTCCTATTCCAGTTGCTTATCCCATTTTTTTTTAAGATTTCCTTGTTGATAGTTGTGAGTTTGTTGTCATTTTACTGTTTATAGTTTTGATCTTTTTTCTTTTTCTTAGATAAGTCCCTTCAATATTTTATATAGTAAGGGCTTGGTGATGGTGAACTCCTTGAGCACTGCCTTGTCTGGGAAGCACTATATTTACCCTTCAATTCTAAATGATAGCTTTGCTGGATAGAGTAATCTTGAATGTAAGTCCTTGCTTTTCATTTCTTTGAATACTACTTTCCAGCCCCTTCTTGCCTGCAAGGTTTCTTTTGAGAAATCAGCTGATAGTCTTATGGGTACTCCTTTATAGGTAACTGTTTCCTTTTCTCTTGCTGCTTTTAAGATTTTCTCTTTATCTTTAACATTTGGCATTTTAATCATGGTGTGTCATGGTGTGGCCCTTTGGGTCCAAATTTTTTGGGACTCTCTGAGCTTCCTGGATTTGTATGTCTATTTCCTTTGCCAGATTGGGGAAGTTTTCTTTCATTAGTATGCCAAATAATTTTCAATTACTTGTTCTTCCTCTTCTCCTACTAGCACCCCTATGATTTGGATGTTGGTACACTTAAAGTTGTCCCAGAAGTTCCTAAGCCTCTTCTCTCTCTCTTTTTTTTTTTTTTTTTTTTTGAAATCTTATTTCTTCATTCTGTTTCGGTTGAATGATTATTTCTTCCTTTTGTTCCAAATCATTGATTTGAATCCTGGCTTACTTCCCTTCATTGTTAGTTCCCTGTGTATTTTTCTATATTTCACTTTGTATAGCTTTTTCTTCTTCCTTTATTCGGTGGCTACACTCAATCATTTCTCTGAGCAACCTGATCACCAGTTCCGTAAACTCTGCACCTGATGGTTGGCTATCTCCATGTCACTTAGTTGTTTGTCTGGACTTTTGATCCATACCTTCATTTGGGTCTTATTTCCCTGTCTCTTCATTTTGGCAGCCTTTCTATGTTTCTGTGTATTAGGTAGAGCTACTTAGATTCCCATGTTTGGCACACCTGTTGTGTTGTAAGGGGCAGAGCCTTAGGTATTCACCAGGTGGGGCAGCCCACTTCCCTGCTTTGTGGTGCTGTATGTGGAGGGAGTTCAGAGAGGGAACAATGCCACTTGCTTGGCTCTTGCTCCATTTCCAATCACTTCCCACTCTTTCTATAAGTATCTGGCACCCTTCTGGTTGCTTCCCTGGTGCTAATTCCCAGAGTGTGTGGGTTTACAGACATTGTAGGACTCTGTAGTCCCTTTAAATGGACTCTCCTGAGAGACCAGCAGTTTATTCCACTGTGCCCATCCCCACTGGTTTACAGCCAGATGGTGTAAGGCTTTATTCTCCCATTGCTTGAACCCCGGGTTGTATGGTCTGGCTTGCAGCTGAGATCAGTCACTCCCCAGTTGTTCCAGTTTGTATCCGCTGCATATTAATATGGTGCTGCCCATTCCACAGGCCACCACTGCAGTTGCTTCTCTGCCACCATCTGCCACTGCCTCATGCCACCACATCATGTCCTCTCTACCCCTCCTACTGGCCTGGATGAATATTTCTTCTTTAAATCCTTGGTTGTCAGACTTCCACACACTTCAATTTTCTGGCAGTTATAGTTGTTTTTTGTTTTTAGAATGGTTGTTATCCTTCTTATGGCTATCCTTTTTGTTATGGTTGTATGAGGAGAAAAAGTGAGTCTACCTGCACCTCCATCTTGACCAGAAGCCTGTCCAATATCTCCTCCTATTAGAAAATAGGGAAACTGATGCCACCACAGTAACCTGAGTTGCTGCCACCACCCCACCCCCCACCCACCACACCAGGAAGGAAGAAGAGACTGGAGTGGAACTCTCTTCCTGCCAAGATGTCTATTGGTGTGCTGCTTAAAGTCCTACATGAAACTGAAGGTCACATTGTGACATGTGAGACAAACACCAGTGAGATGTATCATGGGAAGCTAATTGAAGCAGAAGACAACATGAACTGCCAGATGTCCAACATCACAGTCACATACAGAGATGACCAAGTAGCACAGCTGGAGCAGGTATATATCCACTGGAGCAAGATCTGCTTTCTGATTTTGCCTGACATGCTGAAAAATTTACCAATGTTAAAGAGCATGAAGAATAAAAACCAAGGCTCAGGGGCTGGTCAGGGAAAAGCTGCCATTTTGAAGGCCCAAGTGGCTGCAAGAGGAAGAGGAGAAGCAAAGATAAATTTATCTGTTGAACAGAACTTTTTCTTATTTTTTCTTTCAAGTTATCTAAATGGAGAGGAGTATGTTCTTATGTGTATGTCCCAGGTGTTCTTTTTTTTATCCTCACCCAAAGATTTTTTTTCATTGCTTTTAGAAATAGGGGAAGAAAGGCAGAAAGAGAGGGAGAGAAACATTGATATGAGAGAGAAACATCAATTGGTTGACTTTCATGCATACCATGATCGAACCCGCAGCACTTCAGTTTGCAAGAGGATGCCCAACCAAAGTACACAGGCCAGGGCTGTCATAAGGTTTTTTTTTTTTGACATCTTTTTCTTTAGCTCAAGGGAAATGTCAAACTAAATAAATATGGTTGTTATTTATTTCTTTTTGAGAAAATAAAAAAAGAGAGTCTATATTCTATTATGCTAGACAATAAAACGATTTCCAAAAATGTAAAACAATGTCACTCTTCACACAAATTTTTGGTTCTATTTTGGAAAAATGCAGTCATTTTTCATAAGAATGTTCATATTCCTGTTCATATGTAATTATTTTATTATTGCTATTTTTAAATGAATTAATAAATTAACACCATTAAATGTTCACAATTTTAATTTCTCTGTGGCAAATGTGGATAAGTATAACCCACATAAACAAGAGCTCTTATTGGTATACTCTAGAAATATAAAGGATCCTGAGACCAAAAAGTTTGTGAACTGCTATGAGAATAAATGAAAGCAGCATGGATCCTTCCCTTTCAGAGCTTGTACGAATTAACTGTAGGGTCCCCAGCAACACTCCCTCCTATGCATCGCTCACTATCACAAGGGCTAGAAGCCTTAGAACTCATTTCCTAGAATCCTTTGCCTGGAGGGATTCAGATTAGATTCTGCCAATGAAATGCATTCTCACAAGACTTGGAAAATAGGCAGAAGCCAAATTGTTACTCCATGGACAAGTGTCTGGGCTTCAGCTGATGTGAGATTTTTCTAGCAGCTTTAAATATTGCTATAAACACTAGTTTGAATGATTTCTGCAGCTATGATTATCACCAATAACATTCTGTGATTCCAGAAAGTTCCTCAATTTCTTAAAGCTAGTGGCAAACTTTCATTGTTCTCCTACCCTTTCAGTGTTTTTGTAACCATTGAATTCCCTTATTGATATCCCTTTCTGCTGGGAATACCTGGAGAGATATTGTTTTCCTAAACCAGCTTACTTTGTAGTTGGAGAGTCAAACAAAGACCAAATGAACAAATAAATTATGAAATGCACACAGACTATGACAAGTACCACAAAAGAAATAAAAATTAGTGTTGTAATACAAACTAAAAATAGAGACTTTAGGTTTTACTTTAGGTTAAAAAATGTGCATATGAGAACTATCTAATTTGTTCACATATTGATGAATATGTATATGTTTTTATATTTTTTAAGAAAGCAAGCATTGGCTTTTTTTAAGATTTTATTTATTTATTTAGAGAGGGAGAGACATTGAGACATTGATGTGTGAGAGATATATCGATTGGTTGTCTCTCACATGCCCCCAACTGGGGACCTGGCCTGCAGACCCAGGCATGTGCCCTGACTGGGAATCAAACTAGTGACCCTTTGGTTTGCAGGCTGGCACTCAATCCACTGAGCTACACCAGCCAGGGCTCATTGTTTTGTTTTGTTTTTTTATTTCAATGCATGAGGAAACAAAAATCACAAAATTATATCTGAAAAAGTGACATTGACTTTAAGAAGTTAAAACTAGTATTTTTTTGGCATAATAATTTGTGAATGTGTTATAAAATTTTACAGACTATTACCATATGGAAATGTTATACACAGAAATTCTTGGGAACATAGTTTAGAATCTTGTTACATAATTGCTTAATATAAAAAGTTTGACTTGATGTGATTAATGAAAAGCAAAATTTCTAATAATTTTTATTTTAATTTCTGAAATATTTTCTACTTCATTAACTCTTCTGGAAATATCAGCACAATCTGTTATAGGCAACACAACTTCTACGGATTAGATTACAGCCATAAAATATATAGTACCTCAGCCTTGCAGAAATAAGTGAGCAGTGTTCATCATCAGTAATTATTTGATTTAAATATTGTGCCAAAGTTGTAAGGGAGACATAAATGTTGCAATTATAGTCATCAGATAAAATGGGGGCTGTGTGTGTGTATGTGTGTGTATAGTTGAACTATGCATTGCTCACTATCACAAAGGCTGGAAGCCTGAGAACTCATTTCCTACAATCCTTTGCCTGGATGGTTTCAGATTTCCTTGAAACTTAAGCTGTCTTCCTGGGTGTACTAGACAAAATGATGTGGCATGAAGGCACACAAATTTGTCATTAGAAACAGCCTTAGGAGTCAAATATCCAAATCAGTTCATTTTCTAGATTTCAAATACTGATAAGGCTAGAGACTTGTCCAAGGGCACCCCCAGAATGTAGCTACTGCCTCGTCTCTCAAGTAGTTAGTGGAGCCCAAGACCCACTGGCCATGGAGAATTTCCAGAGCTCATCTTTCTAGGATATGTACTCTGAAAACAACAGACCTTTAAAATTTTTTCTGAAATTTACTATAATTTTGTCAATACTTTTGAATAACTCCGTATTCTTCCCTAGAGATTACTGCAAGTCCCTTGCTTCTCCACCTCACTTCTCAAGAGAAGACTTTTAGAGGAAACCGTGTTTAAAGAAATTGGGGATAAATCAACTTGTAGGTGTACTTCTTACATTTTAAATTAGGGATTGTTATTCAGGAAGTCTCTGTGCTGTACTAGGAAGAAACTTGGAGTCGGATCTACCTTCACATAACTACCACTCAACAAATAATGCCCTACCTCTTCGCCTTACAAACCTGGGAAGGGAGCACTAAGGTTCAGGGTCATCTAGTTCTGTTGGACACATGAGTACCTGCCAGTTACTCGACATTGTTGAGCCTCAGTTCCTAATCAGCAAAAAAGGGGTAGTCACAACTAATTGCTAGGACTGTAGCAGGGGTAAACCAATAACTGACTGGTAAATGCTTCTGTCAGTGCCAGGTACAAGCTGTGAGAAGTTGATTCTATGTCACCCTTCTTATTATGCCACATGTAATGAATTTTAGAAAAAGTAGGAGTTGGGCGTATTGCAAAGTATCTTTATTGGTTATAAGCAATACAAAGAAGAGACAAGAACTTTTTAACTAAATGTGTTATCTCCTAATCTCAAATGGGAATCATGGCACATATTTGCCAAGTAAGCAGGTGCTACAAAAAGCATCATACAAGTCAAGGGATTGAATTTTCATCTTTTTATTTGGGAACTCTGCTTAAATTTTTCTGTTTTCTACTTTTTTTCATTAAAACCTTAAGAAATCATTTTTTATCTCTTTCCAGTAATTATCAATATTAATGAATTAGTAGCCTGTTTTAAAAAGGAAGTGACCTCACTTATTTATAGTCAATCAAAAAATTTCATACTCTTTTTTTTCTTCAGTTATGAGTACCTCTCCTTTCTTCTAATGATGAGTCATATCTGAGGGTGCTGATAAACAGAGATTATCAAAACATACTCAATAAGTGTGCACTTTATTTTTTTAGAGTTCCCCCCACCAAAAAAGGAGGCACATCTGTTCAAAGCAGCACTAGTTTTGTAAAAGCTAAGTTACTGTGGGAGAAATGACAGAGCCATGATCAAATGAAAGTTAAGGACCTGTGTTCTACTTATTTTTAAATTGATGCTCTAACCCATTTTACAAGAGGTCCTGATAAACAGATAAAATAACTGCTTTCTTTACCTGGTAACAATAGGTGTTAATGGGCATTAAACTGATGAATGGGGTGAAAGCCAGAGAAGAAAGAAGGGATGATAGAGAAAGGAAGTGGATTATAGACAATCTAATATTCCAAATCCCTTCTTTTATAAATGAAGAAATTGAAAGCAAATGAAATAAAGTCACCACACAACAGAGAACCTGCCACCCTTGAAAAATCAAGAGTTAATATGACTTCGTCTGCACATTAAAAGCAAAGAGGAAAGGGGAAGCTTTGCTCCCTCCTTAAATTGGGTTTAGAACCAGAGTTGTCAAGTTGTTCTGTCTGTGTTGATTGAACTATAGAACTACTAAGGTCTTTTCCTAATTTCTACCAAACATTGTGCTTTGCAAACCCAGTCTGTATCTTTACAGGAAAGTAAAGGTCAAGATCTGCAACCAGTGACAGCCTGAACAGCTTTGGAGCCACAGACAGCTCAGTTTTGTGTTGGGAAACTATCTTTCTGCAATCTTGTTTACATTGACTTTTGTTAGTTCTTCTCTCATCTGTTGTCTGTTTACTAAGCACTCAAGACATGCGTAGCCCTGGGCTTAGTGCTTAAGGGGAATATAAAAGTAGAAGGCAAGGTCCTGAAGGAGTTTACAATCTAATTATGGAATAGATGGGTGGAGAAGTGAAGTGACAGATCTTCTGCCATGTGAATGAGGAGTCAGTGCTGAGGTTCAGGCAAGGGGGTGGCTTCTTTCCACTGTCCTGGATTTAAGCTGGACCATGCAATGTGAACAGGTTACAGATGTATGAAGGAGTTGGGGAGCTGCATTCTGGAGAAGGGACAGCATGCATACACACTTTAAATTAGTAATATACAGTATTTATGTCAGGATCAGAAAGATAATCTATTGGGGGAAGCAAGGATTCATGGTGAGGAATAGTTTAAAAAGTATGTTTTTCAGGGACTTGAATACCAGGATGAAGCTCTTTCTATTTATCTCTTTGAATACAAGAATCCTATTCACTACAATCCTATGAGTAAATAACCTATTTATGGTGGAAATTAGAGAAGGTAAATTGCCTTGTGATCCATGAAAATAATGATATGAAACCAAGTAGCCTCATTTCTAAAATACACATCTTTTTACAAGCCACTTCTCTGATAAAATTATTTTCCTGAATCTGAAAAAGTATAAAAGAATACACTTCCTAGATGGAGGCGTAGGTAGACACACTGTGCCAACCAAGATAGGTACAACAATTTAGAAACAGAATAACAACCAGAACTGACAAAAAAATTGAACTGTATGGAAGTCGGACAAACAAGGAGTTAAAATAGACACATTCATCCAGACCAGTAGGAAGAGCAGAGGCAGGCAGCCAGGTGGAGAGGAAACAAGACACAAAAAGCAGTGGAACCGGGCACATAAGGCATCCTGGCACACAAGACAACAGCGGGCGGCTGCTGGGTGTGCAGGCAGTGGCTGACAGACCCCAGGCACAGGGTGACAATCGGCAGACCTAGCAAGGTGGGAATTGTGAAGCAAGGCATTGCACACAACCCACGGTCCCAGCACCAGGAAATAGAGCTTCAGGGCACTGATTGAAAACACCTATGGGGGTTGAGGTACCAGGAGAGGCTCCCAGCCTCACAGGAGAGTTTGTTGGAGAGACCCATGGGGTCCTAGAACATGCACAAGCCTACCCACATGGGAATCAGCACCAGAAGGACCCAGTTTGCTTGGGGGAAGTGGCAGAAGGGACTGAAGTCTGACAGAGAGCAGAGCAAGTGCCATTGTTCTCTCTGGGACCGCATCCCCACATACAGCGTCACAACCCAGAGACTGGGTTGCCCCGCCCTGGTGAACACCTAAGGCTCTGCCCCTCATACGTAACAGGCTCAACAAGACAAAAAAAAAAAAAATGGCCCAAACAGAAGAACAGATCAAAGCTGCACAGCAAATACAACTAAGCAACAAAGAGATAGCCAACCTATCAGATGCACAGTTCAAAGCACTGATGATCAGGATGCTCACAGAATTGGTTGAATTTGGTCTCAAACTAGATGAAAAAATAAAGGCTACACTAAGTGAAATGAACAAAAATGCACAGGGAACCAATAGTGATGAGAAGAAAATTGGGACTCAAATCAATGGAGTGGACCAGAATGAAGAAAGAAACAACCAAACAGAAAAGAAGGAAGAAACAAGAATTCAAAAAAATGAGGAGAGGCTTAGGAATCTTCAGGACATCTTTAAATGTTCCAACATCTGAATTATAGGGGTGACAGAAGGAGAACAGGAAGAGCAACAAGTGGAAAACTTATTTGAACAAATAATAAAGGAGAACTTCCCCAATCTGGCAAAGGAAATAGACTTCCACGAAGTCCAGGAAGCTCAGAGACTCCCAAAGAAGTTGGACCCAAGGAGGAACACACCAAGGCACATCATAATTACATTAGCCAAGGTAAAAATGAAGGAGAGAATCCTAGAAGCAGCAAGTGATAAGGAGACAGTAACCTACAAAGGAGTTCCCATCAGACTGTCAGCTGATTTCTCAAAAGAGACCTTGCAGGCAAGAAGGGGCTGGAAAGAAGTATTCCAAGTTGTGAAAGGCAAGGACCTACATCCAAGATTGCTCTACCCAGCAAAGCTTTCATTTAGAATGGAAGGGGAGATAAAGTGCTTCTCAGATAAGGCCAAGTTAAAGGAGTTCATCATCACCAAGCCCTTATTTTATGAAATGTTAAAGGGACTTATCTAAGAAAAAGAAAATAAAAAACATGTACAGTAAAATGACAGCAAACTCACTATTGTTAACAATCACACCAAAAACAAAAACAAAACAAATTAAGCAAACTAGAACAGGAACAGAACCACAGAAATGGAGATCACATGGAGGGTTAGGAACAGGGGAGTGGGATGAGGAGGAGAGAGGGGGAAAAGGTACAGTGAATAAGTAGCATAGATGGTAGGTAGAAAATAGACAGGGGGAGGGCAAGAATAGCATGAGAAATGTAGAAGCTAAAGAATTTATGACATATGGACATGAACTAAAGAGGAGGAATGTGGGTGGGAGAGGGTGTGCAGGGTAGAAGGGAATGAAGGAGGTAATGGGACAACTGTAATAGCAAAATCAATAAAATATATTTTTTTAAAGAAAAGAATACACTCCAAACCACAACATTGAAACAAACTACAGTACTTTGGGTTGTGTGCTCCATGTGGCTTTCTAAGTATTTACTGTTATTTCATTGAGAAAATTGTCTGGCACATCACACATTCAGAAGTATATACAAAAAATGAAAGAAACTAAAAATGTAGTGGATATGACAGAACCACAGGGAAATAGACATGAAGCTTGAGTGCCCAATAAACATGTCAATATTTTGCATGACTGAACTAGAAGAAGGTGCCTGTCTCTTAGTGACCTCTTAAAGGCCCAGATGAGACCTGAGAGAAGGGAAGGTGATGCAGGTTGATGAAGGGAGAGCAGATAAGAAATAAATCTGAATATGTTCATGGCCTAATTGAAGTTGAGAACCCACTGGGATGAAGGATGGTCCACATGAGATATGTTTATTTGGCAGATAACAAAGGTCAGGGGAACCAAGTTCCATCATTGTTCTTGGAGTCCCTCATGCTATGATAAGAAGGAGCATGACCCAGCCAACGGTTGAAGGAGCCTTTGGTGTCAGAATATAAGTTATCATGACGCCCTGTCATTCCCTATTGTTCACTGTCAAGCTGGGCATCCCTATTGCCTCCTACAAATGGACCAGAATATTCTGTTTGGGGGTTGTGGCAGGGTCATATTCTGCCAAGCCTGCAATTCCTGAGGTGGCACATGGAGTGCAGGAACAGAGAGTGAGGGGATGAAGGGAGGGCAAACCCACTTAACCAGCCAAATTAAACTGAATCAACATTGCAGAGCAACAGGATCAGTGATGGCAGTTTAACTTCACTGTGTTTATATGTCATTTGAGAACCACTTGTGATCCTCATGGACATAAGTGGAATTTTCCCCTAGGACATAAGCACTCTGATAGCTTTATTTTCATCCCACCTGTGTTAGCTGACTAAATAGCAAGCCTCGGGAATCCCTTTATGGCATTCTCTCCTTAATCATCTTGGGCTGCTTGCCCAGCACCCTAGTCATAGTTAGAAATAGGCAGCACCTTCAGGAACTCCAAGAGTTCAAGAGTTTGCCTGTCTAAGACCACCTTTTTAATTTTTTTTTATTTTTAACATTTTTGGCTTTTTTTGGAAATTTTTTATTTTTTATATATTTTAAGATTTTATTAATTTATTTCTAGAGAGAGGGGAAGGGAGGGAGAAAGAGAGGGAGAGAAAGACCAATGTGTGGTTGCCTCACACATGCTCCCCACTGGGGACCTGAACCACAACCCAGGCATGTGCCCTGACTGGGAAACAAACTAGCGACCCCCTGGTTCACAGGCCAGTGCTCAATCCACTGAGCCAAACCAGCCAGGGCAATATTTTTTATTTTTAAATAAAGAACGAAATGACAGTGACCAGAGGGAGGAAGGAGGGAGATAACAGGGGAAAGAAGGGAAAGGGTCAAGTCAAGGAATATGTATGAAGAACCCATGGACAAAAAACAACAGTGGGGGGTGGGGATTTATTGTGAGGGGAAGGCTAGGGCAATGCAGAGTAATGGGGGGGAAATGGGGACAACTGTAATTGAACAATAAAAATATTTTTTAATTACAGTTGATGTACAGTATTATAATAGTTTCAGATGTACAAACCTGTGATTAGACATTTGCATAACTTAGGAAGTGACCACTTCAGTAAATCTAGTACCCATGTGACACCACACACAGTTGTTACATTATTGAATATATCCCTTATGTATACTTTACATCACCATGACTATTCTGTAACTACCAATTTGTACTTCTAAATTCCTTTACCTTTTGCATCTAGCCCCCCAACTGCCTCCCATCTGGCAATCATCAAAATGTTCTCTGTATCTACGAGTCTTTTTCTACTTGTTCATTCATTTTGTTTTTTTTTTCAGATTCCACATATAAATGAAATTATACAGCATTTGTCTTCCTCCGTCTGACTTATTTCACTTAGCCCAATACCTTCTAGGTTCATCCATGTTGTAGATGGCAAGATTTCATTCTTTTTTTTTCACAGCATATTTTATTGATTATGCTATTACAGTTGTCCCATTTTTTTCTCCCCTTTATTCCCCTTCACCCTGCATCCCCCTCCCACCAGCATTCCCCGTCCCTTAGTTCATGTCCATGGATCTTACATATAAGTTCTTTGGCTACTCCATTTCCTATACTATTCTTACCTTCTCCTATCTATTTTGTAACTAGCACTTATGCTACTTATTCCCTGTACCTTTTCTCCATTCTCCTCCCTCCCCCTCCCCACTGATAACCCTCCATATGATGTCTATTTCTGTGAATCTGTTCCTGTTCTAGTTGTTTTCTTAGTTCACTTTTGTATTTGTTTTTTTAGATTCCCTCTTTGATAGTTTTGAGTTTGTTGTCATTTTCCTGTTCATAGTTTTTGATCTTCTTCTTTTTCTTAGTTAAATCCCTTTAACGTTTCATATAATAAGGGCTTGGTGATGAGGAACTCCTTTAACTCGACCTTATCTGGGAAGCACTTTAATCTTCCCTTCCATTCTAAATGATAGCTTTGCTGGTTAGAGTAATCTTGGATGTAGGTCCTTGCCTGTCATCACTTCAAATACTTCTTTCTAACCCCTTCTTGCCTGTAAGGTTTCTTTTGAGAAATCAGCTGATAGTCTAATGGGAACTCCTTTGTAGGTAATTCTCTTCTTTTCTCTTGCTGCTTTTAAGATTCTCTCCTTATCTTTAATGTTGGGTGACTTCATTATGATGTGCCTTGGTGTGTTCCTCCTTGGGTCCAATTTTTTGGGGACTCTCTGGGCATCCTGGACTTCCTAGAAGTCTATTTCTTTTGCCAGATTGGGGAAGTTTTCCTTCATTATTTGTTCAAATAGGCTTTCAATTTCTTACTCTTCCTTTTCTCTGTCTGAAACTTAAATGATTCAGATGTTGGAGCATTTAAAGTTGTCCCAGAGGTTCCTAAGCCTCTCTTCATTTTTTTTGAATTTTCATTTCTTCTTTCTGTTCCAGTCGGATATTTATTTCTTCCTTTTGTTCCAAATCATTGATTGGAGTTTCTGTTTCCTTTCCTTCACTATTGGATCCCTCTATCTATTGCTTTGTTTCACTTTTGTGGCCTTCATTTCTTCATTTTGCAACCAATCTCAATCAGTTCCATGAGCACCCTGATTACCAGTGTTTTGAACTCTGCTTCAGATATGTTTTCTATCTCCTCATTGCTTAGCTCTTTTTCTGGAGTTTTGATATGTTCTTTCATTTGGGCCCTATTTCTTTGTCCTAGTGCATCTGTTATGTTGTAAGGAGGCGGAGCCTTAGGTAATCACCAGGATGGGTTAACCCTCTTTGCTGCATTGTGACACTCTCTGTTGGGGAGGTGTCAGAGAGGGAACAATGCCACTCACTTGCTCCATGCTACTGCCACTTTCCAACAAACTCTCCTATGACATTGGGAGTTTCTCCTGCCTTTGCACCCTTCACAGTATTTTACAACTAGAGGTTTTGAGTCTTTAGTTTCCCAGTCAGCCAGCCACTCCTCACCCCCACACACAATCCACCACCTTGCCTGCTTGCCCAGCTTCCCATCTCCGCCCTTCCTGCCATCCTGGGTGTATGTTTCTTTAACTCCTTGGTTGTCAGAGTTCCATGCAATTTGATATTCTTGCAGTTCTGGTAATTTATTGTTTTTAAATTGGTTGTTATCCTTCATTTGGTTATGCGAGGAAGCTAAGCGTTTCTTCCTATGCCTCCATCTAGTCTGGCCCTCCAGATTAGGGGAATTTCAGTCATTATTTCTTCAAACAGGTTCTTGATCCCTTGTTTGCACTCTTCTCTTTCTAGTATTCCCATGATATGGATGTGTTATATTTCATATTGTCCAAAATGTTTCTTAAGTTCTCCTCATTTTTTAAAAATCCTTTTTTATTTTTGTTTTTCTGCCTGAGTGTATTTTCTTCCTTGTTTTCCAAATCACTGATTCAATCCTCTGCTTCATCTAACCTACCGTTTATTCCTTCCAGTGTATTATTTATTTAAGACAATGCATTCTTTATTTATAACTCATCCTTTTTTATGGTTTATATGTCTTTTTTCATACTATTGAGTATCCTTATAATCATTACTCTAAACTCTATATGATAAATTGCGTGCCTCCTTTTCATTTAGCTCTTCTTCTGGAGAATTCTCGTGTCTTTCATTTGTGGTCTGTTTCTTTGTGTTCTCATTTCGGCTACTTCTTTGAATTTGTTTCTGCATATTTGGTAGATCTGCAGACTCTTGTGTAGGCTTTTGTAGGATGGTGCTTGTGACTGGCCCTGGTCAACAGAGCTATCAGTGATCCACAGCATGTAGCTCCCTCTGCTGGGCCTGTTTGTGTGCAGAGAGAACCTGACTGTGCACCAACATCATTGTTTATCAGCACCGGGCCTGGGGAAGTTCAGCTGAAGTCTCTTAGAGCTCCCAGAGATCTCCTTTAGTTGTTAAAGTAATCCATGATATAGCCTCAAGCTGTAATCAGCTCCCTGGTTTAAGCTCCCCAGGGTGGGGCAGAGCGATTCCTGGGGGTGGGTCCATTGCTTCCCCTCAGGTTGATGCCATTCAGAGAGGAGTGTTCTGCTGGAGAAAGGTGGCTTCTGCACTATGAAGAATGACTCGGCATAGGGATCCTGGTGGCTGTTCCTTCAGTTCTCTCCCCAACGCTACCAACCCCAGACTTTCCTCAAATGTCTCTAGTCCACTCTGCCCTCCCTCTGCTGTAGCCCAGGGTAAGTGGCTGCAAATAAAATTTTGTGTGTTGGCCCTTTAAGAGGCTCTCTGAGTCTCCAGCCTTCTCTCCCTGGCAAATAGAAACCTCACTGTTTTTCATAGCTGAATGTTATCTGGGTTCCTTTCTGCCTCTGGCGCTGTAGGCTAGAGAGCCCAACTTAGGTTTTAGACCCCAAACTTCTAGTTGGAACCAAACCCTCCCCCCCACACACAGCTGCTGAAATATCCCTCCAGAACTTTGGCTACTACCCATGGAATCCCAGCCATGCTTCTCTTGCCTCCTCCATACTCCGTCCCAGTCTCATTATGGTAAAGTGGTTTCTTCTGTCTGTCTATGGTTATAAGGCTTCTCTCCAGCTAGTGTTCAGCTGGTTATTCAGCATCATTTCTCTACACTTCAGTTGTAATTCTAGATTGGTCCTGGGAAGAAGTTAGTACAGCTTCTACTTACTCTTCCACCAACTTGGATTTTCATATCATTCATTTCTGACTGGTCCTTTTTTTATGTTTTTTTTATCTCCATTTTTATGTTTCCTATCTTTTTGTTGAAGTTCTCACTGAGATCACTTAGTATCCTTATACTCCATGTTTTCAACTCTGCATCTGTGTGGTTAATTGCTTGTCTCCATTTTATTTAGTTATTTTTCTGGAGTTTTGCTCTGTTTATTCCTTGGGACATGTTTGTCTCCTCATTTTGGCTGAGTCCTTGTGACTTTTTTTTTTAATTTATTTATTAGGTAAAGCTGCTACATCTCCCATGCTTGGTAGTGTCTTTATGTAGAAAGTATCTTGCAGGGTTCAATGACACAGACTCTCTAGTCACCTGAGCTAAATGCTCCAAGTGTTTCCTCACTTTGTGTAGTCTGTATGCACCTTCCAGTTGTAGCTGAGCCTTCGTTGCTATTGGTACACCAGTGGGTGGGATTTACCCCCAGGCCAATTGGCTATAAGACTGGCCACAACCACTGTGGAAGATCTGCTGTGCGAGGGCTGACCCCATGGAGCAGAACTCACTTTAGTGGAGCTCAGGTACCTATTGAGTCTGCTTTTGAGCAGGTTACTTATAAAGGTGGTTGGGTGGTACTTCAGCATGATCTGAAGCTGGCTACCTAGGGCACTGTCTGTAAGAACTTTTGGGAGGTGCAGACCAAGGTCAACAGCCACCTGTGCCTTGTCCAAAGCCACCTGACATGAGTTAAAAAGTGATCTGCTTATGGCTACTACTCATGCTGGGCATGGAGGTGCTGAGAAGATGCCAAGCAATGAACCAAGGCCACTGGCTCTAGTGCTGGGTCTGTGGCCACTTAGCAAGAGATACAGAGCATGCATTAGCCAGCAGCCAGATGCTGCTTGTTTGAGAGATTTTAAAAGGCAGAAGTATAATAGCCTTTAGCCTTTTTTTTTTTAAAGAAGTGCTGGATAGGGGTGGGTCTTCTAAGTACCTGGATCTCAGCCCCATCCCCTAGGCATTCAGCACAACAAAGAAATGATCCTGAGGTTCAAATCCCTCCTGCTTTATCCATCCAGTGGATGGGAGCACACACCAAGTTTTAACAACTGCTCCAGTTCATGAGTAGTTTGCAGGATCCCTAGAGGGAAAGTGAGGACTGTCAGTGACAAAACCAGTTCTTTTTGGACTAACCTAGTAATGACTATGCTGTATCCCTAATCAATCCTGGCCTAGAAAAAGCCTCATGTTGAAAAGTCTTTCCTGGCACCTAAGCCACAAATTCATGACTACTAAAGCTAAACATGGCCTTAATGATCTTTTAGCTGCCGTACCATCCTGGGTTAGGGGTGTTGGTATGTGGACGTGTGGGGGATGGGGAGTAGATATGGTTGATGATAGATAACAGCCTTTATGCTGATTTTAGGACTCAGAACAATCTCACTGCTAATCACCATTTCACACCAGGACTGTCAGGGTTGCTGGGTTCTCAGCTGGAATCCTAAAATCCTCCTCTTCAGCAGTTTGCCTTTCTCCCAGGACAGGGACAATATGTGAAAGTTGAGGGGGAGCTTAAGATTAAGTTTATCAGTCTAAACTCAAGAGCCTTTTGAAGGTGTTGCTATGGAAACCAAAGATATTTGTGAGTTTCACTCAAAGACTGATAAAAGTTTCTGAGCACAGTTGAGCATGACACCACCTGGGGGCAGTATGACTGTGTCCATTACTCATCATTTCAGTCTTCACCAAAGTCAAATCCAAACCACGCAACATTTTCTGTCTTTGTGCAGGCTTCATGGAAGCATTTAAACTTTCAAGCTGTAAGAATGTTCCCAAATCTTGAAAGCATCATTAAAAGTAGGTTAGAGTTTGCCCCTTATAACCAAAACCAAATTCAGTTTTATTGGGAATATGTGGCCATTTTTCACTGGTTTCACCATCTGAAATAAGAAAGCATTATTTAAAATTATATAATTCTCTTACTCTAAGCTGTCAAACAAAAAACTTGCTTTTCATTTGTCTTGTAAAGCTTTGCCTCCAATCCATGTTATTAAAATTTAAAAGTATACAAAAGTGGCCTGGTATACCAGAGACAGATCCACTTTCAGATTAATTTTGTGTTCATCTCCGGCTGTGTGTCGAGCAGTGCCCTGGGAATGAGGTAGCTCCTGCCCTCAGGGAGCTTACAGTTGCATAGGGATCAGATAAAATAACAGAAGAGCCAGTACCCTGGCACTTTGTCAGTTTTTAGTGAAAAAACTAGTCAATTTACAAAATGGAAAGAAGAAACATAATAAACTCATTTCTGAAACCATCACAGTTTAGGGAACCTGACATCTTCATAATCTTAGATTATGGGGTAATACCTTTGTAGTAAATTTTCTACTTTATCAAATCCATTATAGTCTATTATGGCACGTGTGTGTGTGTGCATATTTATGTATGCATTTAACAAAATTGGGCTAAATGGCTTCTTAATTATTAAAAGAGCATTTTTCCCTTTTCCTAAAGTTTTCAATAGTTCCTAAGTAATATTTTCTCAGGGAGATTTTGCAAATATATGATACACGGGAGTAGATACAGGTTGAAATGGCAATCCAGTAGCCTCCTCATAAAAGTATTGAGAAGTTTGGAAGAACATGGAGTTTCAGATTGAAACAAATAAAATAAGGACTATGTTATTAACAAGGTGCTGCCTTCTTGCCTGATGTGCCTAACTTCTAATTAGTTAAAAAGCAAAAGTGAGCCTTGATGTTTTTGGCAAGGTGAAATGTAAGCTTGAATGTGCTCAGCACAGGATAGGGAATTATAAACTCCAACTCCTGGTCCCAGGTCTGTTACTGACTTTGGAAAAGTCTTCTAATCTTTTGTTTTTTATTTCTCTGGAGTAAAATGGAAGTAATAAAATGGCTCATCTCATCGGAGGCTGTGATGAATGTTACAAATGATGGGAATTATTTTTTATTGCAATGCAAGGTTGGGGTGAACCCCTAGCAAAGGGGCATGTGTCCTATTTCACAGAGGAGACCTCTGCCTCCCTCTTTAATCCATGTCCATCCTCTGAATATGTTCAGAAGCTCCCAGAATGTCACCTCACACTCCTTACTCTATGTGAAGCAGACGAGGTCATATCAAAGACTTGAAAGTGCCTTATCTTATGTTTGTCAGGAGCAAGAACTGGGAAAGTCAAATGATTGCAGTTGTGTTTGCTCCCCTTCTTGCCTCAGGGTGACAGGGAAGGTGTTGGGTTTGAGTGGCATGGGGGAAAGTGGCTGTATTATGTAGGAAATAGTGTGCAAGAGAACAAGAACATTGGAGCAGACCTCTTGAGGTGGGTTTCTCCTCACTAAACAGTAACATAACAGCAGGAACCCACTTTCTTTTTCACTGTATACCCTACAACTGGCACAGTTCCTGACACAAAGTAGCCCTACAATGAATGTTTGTGGATGGAAAGGTAGGGAAAAAAATCAACTGTAATTGTTAATAGCCACACTAACATGTTTAGAAGCTGTTAATGTTAATGTGCTTAACATTTTCCATGAAGATCTAAATAATAATCATTAAATAATAGGAAGAAATTCTAGTCAATTATATCTCAATTTGCACATAAAATTAAAATTTAAATTTAATACACTAAAAAACAAAATTTTAAATTTCATCTTTGTTGTTCTGGGAATTTTTTTAGCAGTCAAATTTTTCTATAAGACTGCACATCCAAAATACAAAAGAATGAAGAAAGACACCTGTTTACCCACTTATATTGTGGAATTTCCAACTAAATCTAAATAGTTCACAGGGGAAATTGTAATTTCAGTCAGATGGATTTTATTCTTGTTTACTCCAAAACATCCAAAGTATTTTAAAATGTAAAGGTATAAAGAGTAGATTCAGAAGCTTTCAAAACCTACTGTTACTTCTTAGAAGCCTTGTATAACTTGAGAATTGAAAACAGCATCGTTGAGTGGTCTAAGCTTTTTCAAACTTAGAGATGAATCCCAAATCTGAACTACAGGTGATTTGCCCTGGAGTTCCAGTGGGTTGTTCTTCCAGAGCTCTGTTAGGAAGAAGCAGCCGCATATCAGGACTGTCTCTACCAACTTACAGAAAGTTCCATCATGAAGGGAAAAAGAACTTGGTAATATTTAGGGAGAAGAGTTATATTGTCTCAGATGACCCTCCTGTCCCCAAAAACCTATTGTCAAAGGAAAAATAGATTATTGCTTGAAAGAAAATGTAGGTTTGAAGTAATTTTCAAAAGAAATCACTTGGGTTTTTTTAATGACTTGGATCCATATTCAATAAAAAACTTTGTTAATCATTTTTCCTAATTATTTTGGCTAGCTCCTATTTGATGAAAAAAATATATATTACGAAAACTGCAGTGAAGTGTAAGTTGTTCTCCCATGTAATTAGTTTGTTCCAGGAGCTCATTTTTATTATAAAAATAATTTATGGTAGGTAGTTATAAGGGAGAGGCTCAAGCTGGATAATATTTCCTATATGCAATCTTCTCTACCATGACAATTCATTTTATTTCTCAGCAGTCCAACATATCCTTTACATTGAACCCCAGATAAATGGAGTTCACGGTGTGGACTGACAGCATTGCCATGGCATCCTGAAGAGCTTCAGGCATCAGTGGCCATGGGTTTTCTTCCAGAGAACTTAGAGAACCTATTTCTGGGACCCCGTTTCTCTTTCCTGCCTCTCTTCCCCTAGTGGGCAATGACATGGGCAATCCAGGGACTGGTGGAGGATGGAGGGAGGGGAAGCCTTGCCTATACCTGGAGTGACCACCCTTTTTGGACAGTGGCTGGTTTGGTTCATGATTCCCTGAAGGCAGGAAGAAGGAGGGGAGAGGGTGGTGCTTTCATTTTATTTTAGAACCAATCTCTGTGCTGGTGCTCTGGACCCTGTCCATACCAACCCACCCCAGGAACTTTCAACTATTTCAGTTTTATCCTCTATTTAGCTCTTTCTCCTTTGCCTTCAAACATGAGGAAGCTCATTTGTGTTTTAAAAAGAAGACTAAAGTTACCAGTGTCTTCAAACAAATGTCCTTTCACTGGTGCTTTTCTTTCTTTGTGATCCACTTCCTAACTTTCATGTATAACACTTTGAAGTCTGGCCCTATCCTGAAACACCTTTATTTTTAAAATGTTAATTCAATAACATCAGACCTCAATACAGAAAAGAACTCCAAGAGAAGCCCTGATATTAATCCATAACTCCAAGCATCAGTGGTCACACATTTTTTCCCAGAGAACCTATTTCCATGACCCTGTTTCTCTTTCTGACATCTCTCTTCCTCTCAGTGCCAATCTGATGACATGGCAGGCAGGTGGAAGGAGAGCCAAGTGGTGCCCTTGTAGTAATCCCTCGTTTTTGTATATTTTTATTTTTTATTCTTACTTGAGTACATTTTTTTCATTGCTTTTCACAGAGAGAGGAACATCGAAGCAAGAGAGAAGCATTGATCTTTTGCCTCCTGAACATACCTGTACTGAGGATGGCATGTGCCTGGACCATGGGCCTTACGTATCTATCTGGCCAGGCCGAACCCACACAACCCAGGCATGTTCCCTGACTTGGAATTGAATGCACAGCCTTTCAGTTACGGGACAATGCTCCAACCACCTGAGCCACACCAGCCAGGGCTGAATTCCCCTATTTTTAGACAAGGCACTGAGGTCAATAGCCAGAGGAGACCATGCCTGAGGATAAACCTTACAAAGTTTTCTCATACTCCTCAGTCTTTCAACTATGTATGATATATTGGAAACGCCAGTAGGATTCCATGACCTTATGTTCTCAATATAATTCTGAACAATATGGAAGAATTGGTTAGGGAACTGGATTGTTGTAAAAGATCTCAATGATTCTATAGATCAACAAAAAAAAACTATCATAAGTAAAGGGTCTTCACATTATACTGAAAATCCTTTTCTTCTAAAAGTAAAAACACAAACATGATTCTAACAGAAAACAGTTACTACTTAAAAACATGTTGGAGCTGAGTGGGTGTTCAAGATTCAATGTTTCACTGGGGTTTTTTAATTTAGACTCTGGAAATATGTCCAAGAGAAAAAGAGGACATTGACTAAGTTATAGTGTAATAGGCAATATAGTTAGGTATGTATTCAAATATGTAAAATTGATTCTCTCTCTGTTGGGTTGTTATATGTTTACATTTCTGAGAATGAGTCTATCACTAAAATTGTCATATATATTTTCTTTTTTTTCCTATTTTTCTTCTGGCTACTAATATTAAACAATGATACAAAACAATGCATTGCATGTTAAAATAAGGATACAGATAAAGTGAGTCACATGGTTGAATGTGTATCTGGTAGTGTTTGCTTTGTTTAGTCAATTGATTTGAACAGTGAGATTCAAACGAGAAAGGTGAAGGCTGTGCCTTTGCTCTGGGGAGAGTTCCCAACTGTAACAAACAGATGCTGACCTGGGCTCAGACACTGTGGCCCCACAGAGTTTGAACAGCTGAGGCCAGGTGGGCTCTGACAATGAAAAAACAGGAGCAATGACCAGAGCAAGGCCATTGACATCCCTTGCCACCCCTACTACGTCAACTGCCCTGTTGTCTTTGAGTCTTTCCCTTGCGTTTTAGAGAGGAGCCCAAGTCACCTGCCTGGACCCTGGCTTCCAGGACTGCTAAAAAGTGATGGGTGGAAGGAGAGGAAAAGAACTGAGAAAGGTCTGACGCTTTCAGCTCCTTTAGATTGGAGGGCAAGTGGACAGGTTCTTTCAACAAACCTGTACACTAGAATTTCCCGTCAAGGGGCAGGGGTCTTGAATTTTGGACAGCAACCCACACCACTCCCCTTCCCCATATTCAATATAGATGGAAAATATATTGGAAAACTCTGGCTAATAAAAATTCCATGTGCGCTCTGCTGATTAATTAAGATTACCCTTGTGCTCATAATACTGTTGTAAAGCATGGTTAATATATTGCAATAATTTCTAGCATTGTGTACTTTTTTAATCCAACTCAGTAAAAAGCACTTTTATACAGCTGGCTTCAGGCGTTGAGGAATCCAGCATATGTGTTGTAGGGTATGATGTCACTTCTTTAGCTTCAGATATCACCCTTGCTTCAAATTAAACCAGCAATAACTAGCAAAGACTTTAAATGCTTTATTTAATAGGAACTAAATTAACAAAAAGCCCTGATTTTTAGATTCTTCATATAGTATTTCTTTAACTCTGAATGTCATCACATATTTCACATTTTAGGAGAAATTGCATCTTACATTCTTGCATCCTGTCTAGTTGCACAGCTGGTTTGGATTTCTCAAATGAGAAAATTTGACTGGTAGCTAGTGGGCCAGAAGGTGGAATGCTGTTGCAAAAAGGGATGGGTTTCCACAATTGCTTTTCTCAAAAAAAAAAAAAGTGCTGGTATGGGATTACTATTTGATCATTAATGTCACTCTTTTTTTTAAAGATTTTATATATTTACTTTTAGAGCAAGGGGAAGGGAGAGAGAAAGAGAGGGTGAGAAACATCGATGTGAGACAAACATTGATGGGTTGCTTTCCACACATGCTCTGATCAGGGACCAAACCTGAAACCCAGTAATATGCCGACCAGGAGTCAAACCAGCGACCTTTTGTTTTGTGAGAAGATGCCCAACCAACTGAGGCACACTGGTCAGGGCCAATATGTCACTCTTAATTACAGGATGTTTTCCATAATTCTGCTCCTAGTGATAATTTGCAGTAGTCAAACAATAAAATTTCATTCATTCAGACTTGGTAGTATTCATATCCTTATTATCTCAAAGTCTTTACATTTTGAAGTAATTTGGAGTTCAGCTGGTTTGAAGTAAACATTTATTAAGTAAACTCCCTCTTTCAGAATCTCGCACTGGGCTACAATTTTCACAGTATTTCAAGGGACTTTTTATTTTATCTGAAGACAAGATTTTTAGATTAACATCAAGTACTTAAAGGTACTGATTTACTTTTTAACTGTTAAGGTGTTCATTTATTTTTTAACTCATTTAAAACTTCCACTTGCCTGGTTTTCATGTAAAAGTAATAAAACTAAAGTGATATCTATTTTAAAATACAGTATAATACACTTTTTAATTACCTAACCTAATTAGTCTGAATTCACTAGATTTGACCCTAGAGAACTTTTCTACAAAGCTATCCAATCAATTATTATTATTATTATTGTTATTATTATTATTATTATTTCCCAACATAACCCAGTGACCAACAAGTAATTCATGATGTATTTTCTTTACCTGTTGCCATATCTGCTCTTTTCACACACAATTTGCCTTATTTCCCATATGTAACATTTTCATATTGCTCTTCTTTTCTCTCACATTTGGGGATATAGGTAGAAAAGGGAAAGGAGAATGAAATGGCAGCCATTGGGGCAAAGATTTTTGGGAAGAGGAGCAGAGAAGACAAATACAGATGTTTGGAACAAGGATGGAATTGGGCCAATCCTGCAGGAAGACAGGACCATGAACCTCAGAATGAGAGGTGATTGGGAGGCTGGTATGGTATCATGAGGAATCAGAATGGGTGGTTGGACGATGGCATTCAAAGAAAGGAGGGAGATGGTGGGAACAGCTTGGGACTTTTTGTCCCAAACAATAAATTTATTCACACAGAATTGTTAACTATTACACATACAGAAACAGAAAGCCATTGGCATAATGGGCTATGGAGGGAGGCTGATACGGATTTAGAAATCAGGCTCTGCCACTTACAATGTGATTTTTGGACAACTTACTTAATGTTGGTGAGCTTCAGCGTGCTCGTCTATAAAATGAGGCTAATAGTGCTTCCCTCACAGGGTTGTCCTAATGTGTAGGGAGTAGTGCTTGGCATCCAATACAAGTTATTTAGTGCCTTTATTATTAACAAAGCAATCAAATAACTGTGCTGAAAATATTATATTTAGTAAAATAATCACTCCTTGGTGTGGTTGTTGATTTATGTAAGCAGAAAGGTTCCAAACTTTGAAGTTAGGCTGTGTTCAAATCCTGAGTTCACTGCTTGCTAGAAATGTAATTTTTAATATGGAGATCTCTTTTCTTGTGAGTTATGGGCCATTGATTTTACCTTTCTCAGAGAGTTGTTAGGATTCAAAGTGATATTAATGAGCTTAGTAGAGTGCTTTATGAAAACGCCATGTAGTTGATATATATAGTAATTTTCAATTTTCAGAATTTCATAATATTTTTGTCATTCAATAGCCAGCCTAACTTAGTGTGGTGACTGGAGGAAAAGTTGCCACAGTATTAAACAAAAAAAGAACCCAGAGTAAGTAGAAATATGCATTATATCACAGTGAAGTTGTAGTAGAATCCACAATAGAATCTGAGAAACAGATTAGCATAGCTGGGGGGACAAGTCTCCCTAGCATTCGAAACTAATTGAACTCAGCACAAGAATAATCTATATTATATAGTTATAACCAATATTTTAAACAAAACTATTTAACATGACTATTTCAGAGCCAAAATTCAATAATATATTTGTGATATATTTTAGTTGTGACACAATTCAAATTTTAATAATATGGATATTTAAAGTCAACACTTAGTTTGTGACACATTTTAATTGTATTTTATGTCTTTTTTTTCATAGTTTCATCCATGATTTTTTTGTACAGAAATGTGTTTCTCTGGATCTTAAGAAGTGTTGTTATAAACAAAAACTTTCACTTGGGGAAATGTTCTAAAGGGATTTACTATTCCTTGTGTGCCCAGTTCACCAACATCAACTAAACTCACCATAGCTTCTGGCAGTGAACAAATATGCTGATTATAGGGGAAGATAGCAATGTCAAGTTTAATATTCTGGGGCTTCTCCATGATCTTGGAATCTTCCTCCACAGAAGTAGTGCCTTTTGGTCTCATCCATAATGTCAAAATTTTTATTTTGGGTGACTCATGTTCTTGGGTAGCCCAGCCTCTCCCACACGTCTTCAATCTCATGCTTATTTCCCATTTGATATGGCTAATGGAATCCAGGCATCTCTCCAAATGATACAGCAATCACAGCTGACTGGTCACTCTTGGCCAAGGGAACAGAGTGGAGAACTGGAGATGGTTCAGCCTCTCATTCAGCTTCTCTGCCTCTCAGTTGAATTCTCTTGATTTCCTTTAGCCACCAAACTTCATAAGCTTGTTCTTTTTTTCATGAGGGATCTAGTTTAATGTGTTTACTTTCCTTTGTAGTATGCAAATAATATTTTGTGGATAACTAGAAGTTAAAATCTCTAACTTTGGGTATCTTGTACAAAGGTGTGTGTGTGTGATCACAAGGCTACACACACATTCTGGACTACACATCATATATATATTTTTCTACTCTTTGTTATTTCTGTGATTTTTTTCAATCATCATGAATTTTTAATTACTCAGTTAACAGTTACTTAGTGGAAACAGTGACATTATTATATGCTTTTTTTTCAGATGGAGAGACTGAGGTCCTGAATTTATACTGATTGCGCTCTGCTCTATGTGTCCTAGAGACAGAGGTAGAACCTCAGTCCAGAGCTCCTCATTATCACCCCATAGACTGTACTGCTTATCTGTGAGTACCCTTCTTCACATTTTCCTTTTTAGATGGTATTTATCTTTTATTAAATCATAAAATGAACATTTGTCATCTTGACAGTGAATAAAATATGAGCTACAGGCCTGTCTATACAACTTGGCTTCTGTTAACTCCCTCCCTGAGCCCAGTGGAACACAATGTCTGAGTTCCCCCACTGTCTACTTGTGCTAATGTGTAGCTCTTTTATTTATTTATTTATTGCCATTCCTTCTTGGAGCTTACAGGCAGTGCCATCAACATATGTGTTTCTACTCAGGCAGTGCTTTGTAGTTTCTTATATGCCTTTCTTTGTGTTCGGCCTCTGGCTTAAAACCATCGTAATCACTAAAGAGTAAAAGAATGCTCAAAAACACAAACTTTTAGAAAACAATATGTAGACCTGTGTAGGTATCTGATGCTGTGTCTATGAAATGAATAGATTGAATCAAAACAAGAGTCCCTTTTAGGCCTACCAATAATATGAATTTGATTAAAGTCAGAATCCTCAAAAAATAGCAAGACAAATTTGCCAGTTTCCTTGAGGTCCTTTGCTTTGCCCAAATCATCTATGTAGGTAGACCTGCATGTCTCAAATGATGAGATGATAAAATTGTCTCCTGGCTTTAGCTCTATTCATTTGGCCCAAATTCTGATTATAAATCCTTCAGTTTGAAATTTTACACAGATAAAAATGATTTCCATTTCGAACTTTCTCCCATTACAGAGGTCCTCATACAGCCCTCAAATTCTGACATCACACAGTAAAAATTTGGTATTTGATCCAGAGGAAGGTAGGAAAAGAGAATAGTTAGATCCCGTTCCAGTACAGTTTTTATTCAACTTGGATTTTGCTTTAATGAGCAATGTAAATCAACATTCAGGCCCACTGCAGATCACCTAAGGACATCATGATCCAAATCTCACTAACAAAAACTCATCAAACTTAGCTTCAACAACTTTAGAATAGGGAACTCATGGCTTCTGTGTTTTCACCAGCTGTGTCACAGGAAGTTCCATGAGTAAGGCAGGAGTCAGACTTGCAAAATAGCTTCTGAACTCAAAGAACCTAAGAGTGTGTTTCCCCTCTTTGACTGTGACAGTGTTGGTAGAACACCATCTGATGAAAGAGGGCATGTGGATGCGAGATTTTGTTCAGCTTGAGAGCTGGTTAGTAGGTCCTGTTTACTCTCAGCCAGAAGCTGAACCGGCCTTAGAAAGGGAGTTCAGAAGTCCCCTTAGCTCCTGGTGATTTACTCTGATTTCCCTCTGTAGGCATATGGAGTTGATTTTGTACTGTCTCTATAAATACTGTTGTGTCTGTCTCTCTGCCAAACCAGCTACCTTTCTCACCCCAGGGAGAAGCAAGAGATCAGACATTCCTACACTGTGGCCCCATTAGACACTATGAGGGGAGGGAGCAAGTTTGGCAGTCAAAATGATGTGTGTATTTGAATCTTGAAAGAGCCGGGCTAAACTGGAGTCAGTGGGCTCCCATAAATAACCTGTGTTCCTCTTTGTGTGGTTTGGACTGGAATGTCTTTCTCTTTAGAGTTGTACAAGCAGGCAGAGATCAAAGAGTCAAGCGTTTATGGATGTGTACTTCATTACAAAGTCATTGTGCTCAGTGGGAGGACTCTGGCAAAAGCACTAATAATTTTCCCCATTACAATTTTGTTGCATGGATTGGAGTTGGAGGGCACTGAAAGAATTTGCAACTACTTTAAATAACTTTTTTAAACAGTACGAATGAAAATTGACTTTCAAAGGAGGGTTAAAACGTAACGCATTTTTTTAGGGAATGGAATGTGGTAGGAGGAAAGCGGAAGTAAAGAGATTGGCTATCACATGGGATGTGGTTCAAGAAGAATAATAGAAGGCAGAACAGTATCCTGTGAAATTGATTTACCCTTGGGTAAGCATTATGTGGAGCCTTTGATAAACAGAGCAGAACATATACAGGATTTTTTTTAAAGCCCAAACTAGATAATGTATTTGGAATACAGGTTTTGAAGGAGTTTCCTAGAATATAAGGGATAAATGTGTTTCAAATTACAGCACTGGTGAAGTTAACAATCCCAGGATTATGGGCAATCACAATGATACAAAATAATAACAACTATTTATTCAGTGTCTACTGTGTGCCATGCAGTGTATGTGATAACTTTTAATCCTCCCAACTAAGCACAAGGAGGTGTTGTCATCTCCATTTACACACAGGATATCAGGACCCCAAGAAGTTGAAGTGCTTTGCTCAAGATCATACAGTCATTAAGTGGTAAACCTAGATTTGAACTGAGCTCTAGAATAAAACAGAATGGCTACCATTTAGCCTATAGTTAGTGTTCCTGGTTCCTCATTCCTCCTCTGACCT
This sequence comes from Tonatia bakeri, assembly GCA_004024845.1. Lineage (NCBI taxonomy): Eukaryota > Metazoa > Chordata > Mammalia > Chiroptera > Phyllostomidae > Tonatia > Tonatia bakeri. The sequence goes on from PVIA01009536.1 coordinate 57,206, forward strand.
CTGTGGCAGGAATCATTGGAACCCTTTTGCTTTCTGAGCTGGGGAGCTTTGCTCTTAAAGAGCAACCTCAATCTGAGATGGCCCCTGTGGAGGCCAGGTAAACCATCTACCATCAAGTCCCACCTTTTTGCATTCCCATTTCCTCACCTAAACTGCCCCCCACCCCCACCCCCATCTTCTAGAACTGTTACTGATCACACAGGCCTTCCACTGGGAGTGTTCTGTAGAATGTATGATGAAGAAAGTACTTCAAGGAAATATTTTGTAAGGTCTATTGCCCTTTTCAGGGACAATAGAGGACCATTGTTGGGCTTCTAGTTTAATTTGTATACGGTGTGTAAAGCATTTTCATTGAAAGAAAATCAGGAACCTGAGTGAGTCTGTTTGTGTGGGTATGCTGTTGGTGTCTTATCCACAGGCAGTCAGACTTACCACTGACACCTTGTACAACATACTGCATAGGTACAGTTCTTGATCTGGTGTTTTCTGCATGAGTGCTAGGGACCATATATCTAGTAAAAGAACTACTGTCACCTGCTGAATCAGTTACAGTGATATCTGAGGAAACATTTCCCCAAATGTGTGATTGTAATGGGAATCATGTTCTAGATTCCCATACTTCATGTTACTTTAGTTCTAATAAAAGCTGAACTATATGGATATTTTTTAAATTTATTGATTGATTTTTAGAGAAAGACAGGAAGGGGGAGAGAGAGGGAGAGTGAGCTGAGAGAGACAGAAAGAGAAAAATATCAAGCAGTTGTTCCACCTATTTATGTATTCATTGGTTTATTCTTGTATGTGCTCAGACTAGGGATTGAACATGCAACCTTAGCATATTGGGGTGATGTTCTAACCAATTGACCTACCTAGCCAGGGCTGAACTATATGAATCTTAAAAAAAAAAAGTCATGTGGTATAATGTAAAGAACTCAATGCTTAAAGTCAATATAAAGTCTCAATGGCTATGCAATACCCAGAAGCTCTGTCCTTGTCACAGATGAAACCTGTGTTACAAGGATGCCCTAAAATCAAATAATTCAGATGACTGGAAGCTACATCCCTTTACAAATGTTACCTTCTTTCTCTTTCAAGATTGTTAGCTTTTGTTCAATTCATCTCTTTATGCTGTCTTTTAAAAAGGTAGTTTTAAATGGTCAGAAATAGAAGCAAATAATCAATCAATTCTTTTTTATTGATGTAATTGTGAAGCAATTGAAAGCGTCATCCAAAATCCTGTGGCTCTTCCCTCCTCCAATTTGTCTTGAAAGATTTCACACATTCAGTGTAAAAAAAAAATGTGAGTCAGCCTTCTCCAATTCTGACTTTAGGAGTTGCAGAAATCATCTGCCAGGCAGCACATATGTTCTTATTTCTATGAGAGGAAGAAAACACATTTGCTGAAAAGAAATGGAAACTTTAAAACCAGTTGAGTTGTAATAAAGACACTTTGCATTTTGCTAACTTCTTTGCCCCTCTAGTGCCTGACTGTTTTTCTGTCCCTGATCGTGAGGCATCTGTCATCCCAAACACTCCCTCCCTGGGATGTGGGCTCCTGCTGTTGATGGAAGGGATCCCACAAGGGAAGTGCAGAATGACCAGAAGATAAGCTTATGATGCAGAAATAATAAATCAGCACTTCTTTAATGCAAGGCACTAAAAGACTGTAAATCCATTCTTTTATTAAGATCTTGTAACAATTCAGTGTAATAATAAATTTCTTTAATAAACTCCAGTCCACTTAGCCTTAGCAGGCTAAGTCACTTGGCCAAGGTCACATAGCTAGTGAGCCAGGCAGAGGTACATAATAAAGCCTTTCCATGTAGCATTACATGTGTAGCCTTGGCACCGAGGAACAGGGACCCAGGACTACCATCACAGCTGTGGACAACGCACCAACTTGGTTGGAGTGGGTGCATCAGGCCAGGTAAGGGTAGATGACACTGAGTTCTTTTCAGTAAGGTTGTGGGGTGTGTTGGACTTCAGAGAAAAAGGGATTTCTTCCAAGGTTGCCCTTTCTTGCAGCCACTTTGTATCTGCACCCTCTTTAGTAAGCAAGAGCCTTGCTCTCTCTCCCAAGCATTTGTCACATCTCGCAGGCATGGGCCAAGCAATTAAAAGCCACAAGGGCACTCACTGCTAGAAGGCATCCTTGAGAGGATAAGCTAGAACATGGACCCAGACAGAACACTAGGTTTCCTGCCAGACACAAGCAAAAGTCCATGCAACAAGAGGCATACTGTAAAAACACTCACAAACCCATCCCCATGGCACAAACTGCCAACAGCTGACCTGTGATCCTGGATTCCCCAAGCTGTGCATCATGTCACTACAATGGAACTCCAGCCAGTACTTCTGGGGCAATATTCAACATCACCTAAGTGGGGCATTTTCTATCAATTTAAAAGGACAAATTGATAAATTGCAGCTAGAATTACATCAGCGGCTGCAGGACATTCAACACTTGACTAAGCAAGAGGTTTTTCAAACCCTTTGTGACAATCTCATCGGGCTAAACCAAAAAATATTGGTTTGATGGACTTAACCTGAGAATGTGGGTCTTTGGAGCTGCCAATTTCTTACTGATTCTAATAATGCTTTGTGTACTTTAATGCACTTGCAAATTATTTTTCTAGGGTCGTATAAGAGACCAGCAAGTAGCAAGCTTTCTGAGATCCACCACTATAGTGGTCTTAACTAAAAACAAGGGGGGAGGTATAGGGAACCAATCCACATGGTAATGGCAAATGTAGCCCAGTCCTGATTCGGAAAGCTGGCAGGCACAAGGTGGCACACAGGAGACAGGCCCATAGATAGGCTTTTCCGTGGAGAACCAGACCTGCATTGTACCTAGGCTATTCTGAGGCTTGTTTTTGCTAAAACCCCCTCACCCTGAATTGAGGCAGCAAATGTTTGTTACATATCTTTAAAGTAACTTCCTGAGGAGAGGAGGGAAGATGGCGGCTTGAGAGGTGGAGTCTTAATCTCCCTCTCTGGTGCGCAGGGGAGAATTTGGCCAATCTGAGGAGAATCAGACTAGGAGACCACGGATATCGCAACATTTATGAAAATAGGGCATCATAAGTTATCCAGATATTGAATGAACTGACGGTGGGAGGCCAGAGGGGACCCAGCTGGACG